>JANHGL010011492.1:5786-26471 GCA_024611195.1 Ceyx melanurus | reverse complement strand
TAGACCAAGTCTCTCAGGAATAGATCCAGGCAGGTCTTAAGTGTCTCCAGAGATGGAGACTCCACAACCCCCCTGGGAAGCCTGTTCCAGAGCTCTGTCACCCTCACTGAGAAAAAGTTCTGCCCAGAACATGTTAATCTTTAATGAATTCCCACTTGGCTAGAGAATCATTATTCCAGTTTTACCAGCTGGGAACTAAATGGAAGCATGTTGCCAAATAAGGTTGTCCCAGTTCAAAACTCCAAAATTCCTTCCTAAGAGGAAGTCTAACACTGTGTTGTGAAAAATGCACTCAAATGTGTTTTGTTTGTATTATGAATGCTACAAAACAGTTCAACCTATGCGTAAAGACCAGTTGAATTACAAAAGATTGGAGTTATCATCTATGGCATTATTTCACTCTGTAGTTCTCTGTAGTTCTGTGCAAAACCGTGTCACAGTTCTCACTTGTCTGTGCCATTTGACCCGTTCTACGTCAGACTGCCATCAGCTGGCCAAGAAAGTAGTATAGAAGCCTGAGGAACTGCCTGCCACTTTCTGGTGGTCAAGGCCTCCATCCAAGGAAAGTTTCACTGCTGAGGCTTAGACAGTAACCAAAAGTAGCAACCACTCATTGACTACGAACTTAATGGAAATCCCTGCAGTCAATCAACAGGCTGCCCCAGCTGGTCTGGCCTCACAGACGAAAGTAAGACCTCCCATAAGTTATATTAATTGCAGCCTACTCAGAAATTTCATACAATAGATTTTGTTTGACTGCAATGGGAACTTTGTCTAATATATTATTGAATACCTTATGGCAGTGCATCTTTTTAAACTGCACAATGATTAGCCATTAATGTATTTTGCTAAGATGCTCAACTCAAGTATTTAATTAGCTTCGTTCATTTATTTATGCTTACAAAGTTTTAGTAGAATCTGAGGAATGTGCAGAATGTCCTCTAGAACAGCAGATAAATAATTGCTTAGCAGCCAGAACTTTGGTAACTTAAAAAATATTTACTGAGCAGATATTCAGCCTTCAGGTCACTGGGGTGAATCTGGAGTAGTTTGGGCTTTGTATTCTTGTGAGTTAATCTGACTTTATTCCAACTTAATATGTTAGCTGTGTTCAGTACTTGGCTCTTCTTAAGTCAATTTAACACATAAAATTTTAGATTGTATTATACTGTAAATTACAAATAAGAATTTAAGAAGCGTGTTAAAATAATTATCTCACGTGATTCAAAATAAACAATCTTTCCCTTGTATCCAGAAAAAAAAATAGTGAGCTCAGAATTTGGATCACTATCCATAAAGCTCTCCAGGATACATATACCTTTCTCAAAGCAAGCTGAGGCCCTGATCTTTACAACATTAATGCAGATATATATATGGACATTTCCACAATGTAGACATGTGAGGAACTACTAAAACTCTCAACTAGGTTAAATACGAATGAGTCAGGATTTCATTCAAAACAATAGGCACAATATTTTCATAAAGCAAATAGATATTCCTTGTACAGGAGGGAGATTAACTACTGTTTTTAAAAAGGGGATTGTCCAGCTACAGGGTTTGACTGGTCTCTGCCAGTGACTGTGCTATACATGAGAGCAAACATCTGCCTTAGATGATATCCTCTGGATATCCAGAGGCTACCACCAGGTTACCACCTGCAGTGTCTTATTACATCCCCACTCTGGGAGCTGTGAAGCCTGCATTGGGATGTTTCTGATGCTAAGTTAAGGAAGAAACAGTTGTTCACTAAAAGTAGGATTCATCTGCCTCAACTTTTAACTTGCAGGAGCTGTCTTGATCTGTCCATAATGAATGGGGAAGGAATGGATTCTTCACCTGGAGATTCCTCTTCTAATCTAGATGGGATGACTTTCCACAGAAGATGTAATTTGCTATTCATTTCAGAAGTCCTGAAAGCAAGGTCAGGCTGGATGTCTCATTTTACATAGTAAATTTCTATTAATACCACAGTAAATTTCATCAGAGTAGGATCTCTGATGTTTCTTGGTGCTAGCATAACTCCAGTAACATTGTACGGGTTTTGCTTTAATTAAGTTTTTTGTGAGGTTTTGATTTTTTGTTGTTGTTTACTGAATGATAATATGGAAACTTTAATGAACACTGTTTTCCCCATTTTAGTTGCAGCCATTAGCAATAATCTATGTGCTTAAACCTTCAAAACCTGTCAGTTTGAAGTTCAAATGCTTACAGTCACTAGTCATGGGCCAGCCACATTGGATACCTTTCAAACGAAAGCAACTGATGCTTAAAGCTAATGAGGTTGATTATTCACCTCAGGCTCAGCACTGCACAGGGGCTTATGTGAGAGTTTGCATTTGTTTTAAAGACACTCATACTGAAGAGGTTAAAGAGGTTTAGCTCTTTTGGTAGTGGGATGTGTTTTTTTCTGTAGCTCCTCCAGGGACTGCAAGGAATCAGAGTTTGTTTCGGAACACTTTTGTATCTCTCCATGTGGTCAGGATGCTATCTGCTTAGTTTTTTTACATTTCAAGGACACAGAATGAACCGAAATCTCTGAAGAAGCTGACAGAGAGTACTAGTCTTCTGCTTCATCTCTTGAAACACCTAAATCAGACCATCTGTCTGAGATTATACATCCCAAGTGAGACTGGCCCCTAGTTCAGGTTGGAGAATTCCCCTTTCGCTTGTATTTTTATTCAGAAAATGGGCATGTCACAGACATTTTCTGTAAGTGACAGATCTCCAAGTAAAGTGCCTGAATTATCTTTCTTTGGACTAATTTTTGAACAGAGATGAATAAGCTATTTTATTTGTCAATTCCAATTTGAAAAGTTTATGTTTCGAAAGCCTTAGATGTAGCAGACCAGCTCCAGATGATACTGCATGAATATCTTGACAGGACACTGGAAAAGGCTGACAACCTTGTCTTACTTCATTTTGAACTCCCCATTTGATCTTACTTTCTCCTAGTTGATTCTCCCACACTAAGAAAAAAATATAAAGACAATTCCCTTGCACTGATGTGAAAACATGTAGGAAGGTCCCTCCAGCACTCTCCTTTTGCTCTGAAGGTGGTCTCAAATTCTCCATCCTCTCCTGATAAGGAAGATTTTCATTGACTGTAACATTCTTGTTTCTATCCTGCACTGCACATTCTACATCCTTCTCCATGTACAGATCCCTTGCTTCAATGACTGTAGCTATAAACTCCTTTAGAAGGAGTTTGTCAATTACAATAATGGTAATAATTTAGGGAAGCTGATAACCAAATCTTCTGCAGGAGGTTTTTACCTCTTCTTCTTTCCAGTCCTAAGAATTGCAACGACAGCTTGGTTCTGTTACTAATTTATTCCTTATTTCATTTCACTCTTTTGTTTCTGATTAAACAACCCCTCACAATCTGATACGAGTGAAAGGCAGCACAGTGTCAGAAGAAAGTCCCACATTTGGCTGCCAAGCAAAAGACAAAATGTACCAGTAGGATGCTGTGCATCAGCAGTGCTTCCAGGAGGTAGTCTTCTTCCAGATCTTGTCTCCAGTGTGTCCCTGTTTGAATGAACAAGTTTTAATAAAGAATATTGTCTGTCAGCTGGAAGGCAAAAGACCATATTTGTCCTTTCTGTAATACCATTTGGACTAGAATAATGTATGCACATATAACTCACTACAAGAGCAGTGACTGGGCATACCTATTGTGAGACTGTGGTTCCATGTACATTTTTCCTGATAGCTAACTGGATTCCTGCCTAGCCTTCCAGCCTTGACTGCTTCAGCCTGCCCCTGCCTCTAGTGGTCTCCTGTGCAACTTCAGATAAAAACTGCTACAGAGTAACAGGGGTATTGCTGTGTATTATTATTATTATTATTATTATTATTATTATTATTATTATTATTATTATTATTATTCCATGTGGATAAATTAAAGCATTCAGTTTCCATTGAGCTTCACAGATAGTTGCACTGGCACACCTTGAGGGACAATGGAAGGGAACAGAGATTCAGGAGTGAAAAAGAGTGACTGAAGGCAAGAAACTTCCCCAGATGGTTTCACTGCCTAAATAAGTGTGGAATTGTACCTAGAAGTAGCTTTAAATGATCTGGCTGGGCAGCAGCCTTGGTGAACTACAGAGTGCAGCAGAGTGTAGTCACCTGCATATCTGCTGTGTTTCACAAGTGGGCTCTGCAGCCTGCACTGTATTGGTACCATGACAACACTGCCTGTGGTACCTGGCATAGTTTAAATATAGCCTATATGTGGTCTCAGTGAGCTCTGTTCTGTGCAGACACACAGTGAGATATAATTATGGACTATCCAAGCCCAAAGCTATATGCTATGTTAGGGGTGTCTTTCTTTCATTTCCACAGTCTCTTTTGCAGTTATATCTGAGGCCTGCTGACTTCAGTCTGCTTGTTTCAAAACACGCCTGCAGGGCAGAGAAACAGCCCTGTCAATGTTCAGTAGAGTGAGATCTGGGAAGCCCTTGGAGACCCGACTATTTTGCAAGCAGCAAAGTCACTTAGGACTTGACTGTTCCCACCTGTTTGAGAGCAGCCATTGGTACCACAGCAGAGTTGATGGGCTGTGTGGCTCTTCATCCTTCAGCACAACACTGGGTATCATCACTTAAAGCACTGGTGAAGGTGGCTCAAGCTATTGTGACATGCATGCAAAGTGGACAGGGTACAGAAGTATTTTCTGCTCTGCATCCTGGTCTAGAGATAGCGGCCTCCTACTGGTAAGTGCTGTGTGGGCCACTGTGGGCTGAAACACTGTCCTGAAATGCCAGATACAGGGAGGTTCCCTAGGAATTTATGGTGGAGCAGAATGTTGATGTTAATACATGTCGGCCTCAATCACTAAGCATTCTCTCTCTCTCAAGAAAATTAGCCTTCCCTCTGAAATCCTTGTCAATGTTATAATTATGAAAGTACAGATATTAAAAATGCAGTTGAGTAAATGTGCAAGTAGCAGTGGTTTTGTACTTTAAAAGCTCTGTCTGCATTTACGTAATTGGGTTATAATCATAGAGGAGAAACTGAAAACCTCACCCTGAAGTGATGAAAATGTCAGAGGTCTCCTCACCCCACCTCTGCCAGAAGTTGCCTTGGATGATTTGTGCAGGCCATGGAGCAAACTCTAAACAACCTATGAGAAGTATTCTTTTAAAATATTGTTGTATTGTTTTGGTGTGTTTTTTTAATCAGGTCACTTTGCAGATCCAATTTGCAGCTTGCTGCATATGTTATATTACCAGACCTTCCTTTGGGTTTTGCTAACTGTAGGTGGCGGCTGGAAAATTGGCAACCTCAAAGTGAGCAAGTAGGGGTGGAGGCACCAGAATGTGAGGTTGTAGGGTGGCCATGGGGAGGTCAGCAGCAGGGGCAGAGCTTCTCTGGTCAATCAAGATTCTCCTCAGTAACTGGGCAGGGACTAAAAGTACAGAGTTAAGGTTATATAATGGGAATGTTTCCTCACGGGGAGTCTAGGGTGTCTCTGCTGCATTATTGATTCCTTCCCACCCCTTGTATTGATGTGCTACAGGATTATGAAGTTTCTTATATCATGGAGAAACTTCAGACTTCCTGAGGCATGAGTCAAAGAGTATCCATGCTCCATGTGTCTATAGTTGTGTTCAGGTTAGATTTTGCTTGCTGTGAATGTACCTTTTTAAAGATTTTTTTACTTTGTTGCAATTTAACAACAATCCTTTCACTCTATTTATTGACACGTACGTGCTGAAATGTGTAGATATTTCTGCCACTACAGTCTTTACATCACAACTTGAAGCTCTGTGAAGGAATGCACAAGCTCTTTGGAGTTGTCCTTAATATTATTCAAAAGTGGAAAAATAGGGACAACAAAGAACAAATTTCATTTTCTTTCTTAAACCCTGACAGTTTGAATAATCTTTTGCTCAGTTTCCTGATATGGCTATTCACATTCTTCAGTGAATTCAGACTGGCTGTTAGCAGCCTCCAAATAAAACATTGTTATATGGAGATTTACCTTGGCCTTGTTCTTGCTTGGCGACACGAGACGCAGAGCAGCCAACTGGTTCAGCTCATGCTACATGTCCTCTTCCAGCAACTGCTTCCTGTACAAGCTCACTGCTGTCCAAATTAATGGGATTGTTGCTTTAGCTCAAGATGTAGGAGATTTAGTTCTGGTGTTTGTGTCAGCGATCAGTGAAGTCAGGAAACTGCCTTTACAGTGTATTCAAAAGCCCTTTTATTTTGAAAGAATAAAATCCAGGCTTCTGTTAAATGCAGTAAAGGCTGCCATCATTAAAACATTGAGGCTGCAAGTTTGGCCACAAAAATGTTACAGTAATGCAGTAGGTATTCAGTCCTTTCTGTCAGCATTGCCAAGTCTGCCTTTTCTTTATTTATTTAATTATTAACTAATTTTCACAAGTCTCATGTCTTTCATGCATTCCATAAAGCCTCAGTGTTTACAGGCACCTTACTCATCTGAGAATCTCAGCTTCCACTTTTTAAAGATCTGCTGCTACCCCTCGTGAGCAAGGAGGAAGCATGAACGTGCGATAAGGCTGATCCTCCCAGGCAGAACCAGAAGGCTCATAAAACCCCACATTTAAAAAGTCAAATAATTATTTTTTAAGAGCATCTCATGAACTTGGACTCCTGTTTATGTGTCTCAAGTGCCTGGCGTAGCCTGCACTAATGATGGCCTGGATCAGTCCATGATTTGCGTGCGGAGGTGCCGTTAGGGACAGAGAGCCAGAGAACACTGCAGCCCTGACGGCCTGGGGGAGGGATCCTCTTTCCATTTGTTTTATTTCTGGTTTCACTTCATGGCCGGAGCATTGCCTTATGCACCCTGTTTACTGTGTGTTTCATAAAAGCCAGAGGACTTGTCTATGATTCCTGTTGCTCTGAAACTGCTGAGCCCATCTTTGACCGGATTTACTGTACAGGAGGAACAAACAGTTGCTTAGGAAAACCCTGTATTTAATGAGAGAGCTGGGCTGGACTTTTTTCAAACAAATAAATAAAAGCCAGCAACTCTCTTTTTGGCACAGACTGTCATTTTGCTGGTTGCATCACCCCATTGTCTTCTCTATACTTTTAAAAACAGTTTGGTTGTTTGGGTTTTTTTTAAGCATTTCACAACCCACAGCCTGGATACTGCAATTCCTGGAGGAATGCACAGCATAATGGATACTGCATGATCACAAAATAGTTCACCTCATGGAAAGCTGTAGCAAAAATGATGCAGCGTGGCTGTTCCCCAATCTTTCCTGCTTCACTGCCTCTTTTTTACTTGGATAAATTCCTTTAGCTTCTCCTCACAGGGGCTACCCAGTGAGAGGAAGTGTAACCTTTCTCCACCCAGCAACAAAAATGCGATGGTTTTGGAGCACTTCCCATTTTTAAGATGTCTCTGTAGAATCCAGCGTAGCGGTGAAATTGGCCAGTACTTTCTTCCCCACTCTTCAGGCAGAGAAACCTTCACACTAATAATAATGAACGACCCACAAAAGGCAGGGAAAGGAACCCTGCGACGGCTGGGAAAGCCCTGCCCACAGCTCTGCTGCCGGGAGGAGCAGCTCTGCCAGGCTGCTGAAGCCGGAGCAACAACAGCAGTTTTTGTTTTTGGGTTTTTTTTTAGAAACACATCCCAAAATCGAGATATTAATTCGTGTTTTATTTCAAAGAGTCGGGTCAGGCCGTGATTTGAGCGTGGAAGTGCCGCTAGGGACGGAAGGCCAGAGCTCCTCGTTCCTGTGGCCTTTGCCAGTGTGCAGCGGAGAAGGGGGAAGCCGCAGTCTGACAGGTCCCCGGGTCCCACGCCGAGAAGCGTCGCCTTCAGCCGGGGAAGGGGCGGGCAGCGGGGCGGGGCTGGGGGCGCGGAGGAAGCGGCGGGGCCAGCGGGGCTGGAGCTGGGATTGGAGCGGGAGCTGGAGCGGCTCGGCCCGGGGGTGCAGCCGGGAAAAGCGTTCGCCCTGGGGAGGGGGAACAGCAGCTTCTGGCGCTGACCCCCGGCCCCGGCAGAGCCGGCCCGGGTTAACAGCCGGCAGCGTTTCTGGATGAAATCGGGTTTGTTTAGTTCTGCGCTGCCCTGGGTTGTTCTAGGAATGGCTAAAAATAGCAGCGAGGCGCGGGCTGAACGCTGTTTACTTCTTGCTGGAGGATCTAGTCAGTTTTTAATGAATTGCATCCTCAGTGTCCTCACACATGGTCACAGTGTTGCAATATTGGTGTTGTAAACACTCCGGGGAGCTTGGGTTTGTTTCGTAAAAACTGATTTGTTTACCAAAATAACAATGATGTTCATTTCAGTCTCCTTTTCTTATTAAAAAAAAAAAAAAAAAAGCATCTTTGTGGACAAATTTGACCCAGTAACGTCTCTCTGAGATGATTCATTTTTCAGCATTCCCAGACAAAAATAGTCTGTTTGTGGCAATACTGCCTGGAGCTGTAAAGCAGCGGGCTGTCATAAATTAAGCAAACCATACTGCATGGGATACCTCCAAGGACCACCTAAGAGCTGCAGGAAGCGGTGGGAGTGATTCAGGAGGTGGCAGCCTGCCCATCTGAGTCAGAACCAGTGCCCCTGCCTGCTGCTGAGCTTATTGTTTTGGGGGCTGGATGTTAACTCTGAGCCTTGACCAGTTCTCATCACCAATGGGCTTGTGGCAAGACGTGAAAAAAAAAAGAGCAGGGGTCATTTGTGTGTTCTCATTTTTATGAGCCTGCTCCCAGAGAGCTTTGCTTTCATCTCTGATGAGCTTCATTTCTAGCACAGGGCCTTGGTTCAAAGAAAGTTCAACCATATATATTGAAATACACTCTGCTTCCCTACCTTTTAATTAGTCAGGATACTCAGCCTGGCTCTGCTCCTCTCAGGGAGCTGGGAGGCAAGTAGCAAGGAAGGCAATTCGTGGGAGTGTATGTGTGCTGGATCCCTGGAAGGCTGGCAGAAGGAGATAATCTCTGCTGAGAGCTGGAAAGGTTTTTCTGTCATGTTTCAGGGGCCATGCATTAATGTACAGCTTAGTTATACCAGTGATCACAAGGAAAAAAATCCTTTTAGGTCATTTCTTCAGTGAGGAGGTGACAGCAGGGCAGTCGGTGACATGTAATAGGGCGGGATCCAGTCCTGGACCCACCAAACTGTCAGAAGAAGGCATGAATATTGTGGAGGCCAAAGTGGTGTAGCTAGCCCACTGAACACTCCCCTCCTCACCCCTTTCAGGCTATGCAGTCCAAAAAATCATCAGAGGACTTTGGGGAAAGAAATTCTGCTGAGCTCCACGGGACAGCACATGTGTATGGAGTCATTTGTGCATTCCTATCTTTGCAGGACTGAGGCACTAATTTCTTAAGCATATTGGAAGCCTTTGGGGAATAGTTGCTCTATGCCAGCCATTGTGGGTCATTAAAAAACACATTTACCTTCTGCAGCAGCAGAGACATGTCATCACCGAGTCCAGGAAAGCTGTGAATGATGTCTGAGAAGTGCAGAGGAAACTCAGCAGGCTGTAGTCTGCTGACTCCACCACAGCCCATTACCCAGCACTGCTCAGCATGTGACCCCTCGTCTCTCCCTGAACACTTTGCCACCATCACCACTGCCAGGTGGAAGCTGCTTTGGCTGAGGGCTACTCAGGGGCTTGCACAAGTTGGAGGTGCAGAAGGGTTTTCTACCCTAACAGAGATCCCTGTTCTCCACCCTGAGGGGACATAATGGGGTGGAGGATGTGTAAGAGCAGCAGGGAACTTGGAGGAAACCAGACAAGTGCTGAAGCAGAACTTTGCAGCTTTGTGGTGGCTTCTTGCCAGATGAGATCACAGCTCCTATGGAATCTTGTCTCCTTGTATTTTCTTAATATTTGACTTTTCTTGCTTCCTTAAGAAGCAGGAATTGCTAATCTTCAATCACTTGCTTTGAATACTGCCTACATCTCCAACGACAGTGTCAGAGGGGGGTGACAGACAAATGCCAGTGTTTATGGCCCGCAGTGGAGTATGTCTAAGCTTGTTTGGAAAGCTAACTGGGGATGGAGCTTGGATTCAGGGAGACTTTTCCATCTCTCATCCTTGTGAATTGATGCTAAGATTATGAAAAGGGAGGTGGGATAGTTTGGCAAACCTCCTTTTTTGTGCAGAGCATTCAGTACTGTAAATTAGCTGTGGGGTCTGCAAGTGGATGAGCACCCACATACTGAAAATATGGAGCCCTTTGGAATGTCTGAAGGACTTAAATCCTTAGGAGCACAGGCTTTTCTGGCACAGACTTTGTAGGTGTGCTGTGTGCCCGGGTGGTACCAGCAATGGGCTGGTAGCTTGTCTCAACAAGGGGAATCCTTTTGCTTTGCATCTAGGGGGTGCAGTGTATAAAGACAGGCAGGCAGAAAAAAAAGCACCTTCCTATGCCCTGGGGAGAGGGGGAGGAAGAATAAACACTCTGCCCGGAAGCATCTACGTGCTGTGTGAGCTCTGCCTGTGGGGATTAAGGGAGACAATGCTACAGATAGTGAACAATGAGTGTCTGTAATGTAAGGCAACAAAGCCAAAGTAACCCAGTGTGCCGCAGAACAGAGACAGAGCCTGTTAAAACAGCAGCCTCATGAGGGAGAAATCCTGCCAAGCCTGCTCAGAGGACATTCAACTAGCCCTGCTCGGCTGGAAGATGGCTCAATGTGGTGGAAAGGGGAGTAAAAGAGAGTGGGATAGAGAAGGGAAAAAACAGAGGTGTTCCCCAAAGGGTCCTCTGCAGGAAAAGAAGAAAGTCATTTCACTCTTAGTTTCGTGTGAATTCAGATGTCAGTGCAGCCAACACACCACTCACTCTGCACACTGCAACACTAGTAAATGAGGCTGTGGAATGAAATTAATCCCTTTATCCAAAACAAAGTGGAACCCATGTACTTTGCTGGACATTCACCTGCCAAGCAAGTGCTGTCTCCTGCTTGTGTGATGTCTCCTGTCACTGCTCCTTTGCATTTCCACTTCCACAGGGTGCTGGATGTGGGTGAAGTGGCCTGTCTTAAAGCATGGGATACACAGAACTCTGGAGCACTTGGATGCAGCAGATACTCTACCAACTTCCACTTCTATTAGGAGCAACCCCTACAACACCAGCTGGTTGCCAGTTACCTCTGAGGCACAAGTAGTACAGACATCACTGCCTCTTAATGAGAGCACTGGCAGGAGCACCCCTTAAACCCACAGCAGCTGGTGTGTGACACTGTGAGCAGCACAGAGGACACATCACCACACTCCCTTGCCCTGTCACAAGCCCGTGTGTAGGGAGCTAAGCTCGTGGTCACAGACTATGCACGAGAGGCCACAGGGAGTGATGAAGCAGTAGAATGAGTTCCTTCCCTTTGTGATGGAGAGCTGTGCATGGAAACAAGGGATCTATACAGATAATGCAGGAATAGCAGCTGTGGAGCAGCCTGGGAGAGAACTCACCGTGCACAGGGATCTCAGCTCTGCACCGTGTGTGGCTCAGGGAACAGCAGCAGAGCTGGTGTCGGGGGCCCAGTGTTGGTCTGTGGCTCCAGGAAAAGCTCCCTTTGCAGGACAGGGCTGGGAAAAGTCTCCAGCTCCTGCAGCGTGGGGAAGCAGCACCCTCTGCTGCTGCACACTCGCCTCCAGAGCACCTTTTAGCTACAGACACTCGCTGCTTCCAGGGAAAAGCTCAAGCAAAGCATCCAAAGCAACTGTTCCTCTGCAAGTCAAAACATCTCAGCACGTGGGTGGTTTGTTTGCCAGGCAGTTTGGTGGTGTCAAAACAGTGCTGTTGGGAGATGCCAGCAGCAGAGAACAGCTCTAAGAACAGCCCCTGGCTTCGTGCTGCTGCTGTTGTTTGGTGAACATTACTTGATGCACACAACAGGCACACTGGAGGATAAAGCTCTCCCTTCCTCCAGCAACCTTCCTCTGGCCTTTTCCAAGCATTTCACATCCCCGTGAGGCAGTTAATTGACTATTGCTGCACAGCAAGGGGAAAGGGGAACTCGGGCAAGAGGCCTGACTGGCAGAGTCCTGCCTCCTGGGACAGCAGTGGCTGGACACTTCCAATTCTGGAGCTGGGCTCCAGTGAAATCAAATCCAACCTGTTGGGAACATTAGTGGCTGAAGTGGCTAAAGCAAAGGTGGGAGCCCCGGGGTTGTTTGGGCCTTGAAAAGGCAACCACTGAGAGAAGGTGAGGGCCAGGAGAAGCATCTTTCCTGGGAAAGCAGTCACTGGGCATTTTTTGTTTTGGAGCTTGCTAGCTGGGGAGCCCTGCAGCTTCTACTGCCTGTCCTGACCCCTACTAGGCATCCTCTGCCTTCCAGTGGGCCCTGGGGCTTAAACCAGTCTCCCAAAGTGCACCAGGAGCCCTGCTGCCCCCCACAAATCCTCACCGAGTACTGTGCCAGCCCATGAAATATGCCCACATAAGGAAACCAAAGTGTGAAAAAAAAAAGCCTGAATCCTGTTAAAAATAGGCTGTGCACAGGTCTCATTTCAGCAGCAGCAGCACTGCTCTGAGCCAACCATCCCTCACACAAGCCCTGGATTGTTTCATGGATGAGGAGCTGCCTCCCAAAAGGGAGCCCTGATCAGGAGAGAACGAGGTGAGGTCTGGTCAGAACATCAGCAGGGGACAGTTCTGTGGGAAGTTCCTCTCCAGGGAGCAATCTGCCAAGGGAGAGCCAACGTGCCCTGCTGCAGGGAGCAGCCCGAGGGCACAGGCTGCACCTTGCAGGAGCTGGTGCTGCATTGCTACAGGACCTGGCGCCAGCTCTCTGCAGGGGGAGCAGCTGGAAGGAGCTGGATCGATGCACATTACCCACAGACATTCCACAAGGCAGCTTGCTTCAGGGTGGCTCTGGCTCCTGGAATGTACCAGCTTTCCATCCCTCCCCTGCCTCCTTTTAGGCAACGGGCACGTTTTCAGTGTTCTGTTTGGGGAAAATAAAACAAACCCCTGCTAAGGCAGGAGATGAATCTGGCAGCACAAATCCTGCTGAGGATTACCCAGAGCTGTCATCAAAGGAGAAGTCAAGCACAGCACCAGGAAATTTGTTTTGGAAAGTGTTAAGATGCTGAAAATGTTGCTGCTTTTGCTGCCACTGCCTCTGCTCCCTGTCTTGAAGGAGAATTTACTAATAATTTCTGCTGGAATAACTGCTTGGAGGATCTCTCCTCACTGGTGTGCAATGGTCTCTAAACTAGAACAAAACTCTCACTAAACTAGAATTAAATCCCTTCTGACCCGGATGGGAAAAATACCATCTCAGCCTATGGTAACTGTTAACATCTTCTCACTGGCACAGTCACATGCTTAGCTAATTCAGCATCTCCAACAGCACCAGCATCACACACACATCACAGCAATGCTCCCAGAGTAAACGTGGATCAGTGGAGGCTTTCCTCAGCTCTGGCAATTTCAGGACCCTGCACAGTACTGGTGATTCCATCTTACCTCAAAAGGGCTTTGGATGTTCCTGCTTTGAAAAGTTCTGGCCTTGGTTGGATGATACTGGAAAAAAAAAGTCAGAGTGAACATCTAAAACTCCTGCTTTCACACTACAGAGAATTCAACATTGTCCTCTTTGTACAAATAGAACTTTAAAATATCATCACCAAGAGGACAGGAAAAAAACCCAACAGAATGACCAGCAATCTTGGCAAGAAATTAAGAGACATTTTTGTTAAAAACCATTTATTTTTTATAAATATAATTCTCTATTCGTTACACAACATGAAAGGAATCACAAAACTTGACTCATGGAAAAATAAGATTTTACAACTTGATTTACAAAAGCTGAAGTGAAAAATTGATTACTTCCAGTGTTAGTTGTCTGTAAAACATATAAATAATCACACCAGTGAATTTCAGGAATGCACTTACCATTTCAAAGTACTGAAAATACCAGTAAGATTGGCATCAATAATCACTTATGGGGAGAAACAGAGTAGAAGTTATTCCACAGAGTTGCTTCTGCAAAGAAAGGTTAATATCAGCTCTCAAGAAGGTGCACTCTGCCTATTAATAGCTGTCACAAAATAAAAATAGCACTGCTTCCTTGGCCTATAGCCCAGTGGATTTCTACCATTCTACCTCATCAGATTTAATGCTCATTTAACCCTTCTTCCCATCTGCAGTCTCTCTCTTGTCAGTCACAAATGTTATGTGTTTTTAAATATTTGGGTTTCGTTTGGCAAATGTTAAGTATTAAAGAGTTCAACAGGATTTGTCTGTGTAAAAAGAAAATAATAGTTCTAAAAAAAATGCCCAAATAACCCAGGCATCTATGTTCACTGAGGAAAAGCTATGTTATGGTTTTAATGGACTTTAATAAAATCTAGAATGAATCTTGGGGTGACTCGAGATTTAGCAAATTAACCCTATTTTCAGCTGAAAATAACAGCAGCTCTCAGGGGAAAAAAAAAACAGACCAACAGACTTATTTAAAAGTACAACTAAACCTCTGTAAAATCAGATATTAACCAGAAAGTGTGCAGAAAGAATTAAGAAAACACTAATGCCACAGCCATCTGTAAAGCAGTAATACACCCTGCCATTCACAACCATCTCTTTATTCTCACATAGGTTGATTTTTCATTATAACTTGTTCCCTCGCACCAAACTCAAAAGAATTGGAATGAAGTGAACGTGGCTATAAAACCAAAAATGATGTTTGAACTTATGGACATCCTAGCCCTAAACCATCTACTCTGCACAGCTGCTCAGCCACTCTGGTATATTTTGGAGGCAGTGTTTGCTAGAGCTCATCTATGAAGAGAGTTGCTCTTCCAGTTAAATCCCTGGCATATGATCTTATTCCAGGCTCCACTCCCAGCATACCCACTTGACAAGCAAGTCCTGCAGTGAGGAACCTGCCAGTGCTCACCTTCCTCCTGCTTTTCTGGGCTACTCTTTTCCCCCTGTGATTTATTTCCACCCTTTGGTGTTTGTGCTGGTAGTTAAACCTGTAACCATGAAACAATTCCCTAGCAGCCACAGAAGGTGGATAACCAGCCAGCCTGGCTGTCAAAACAGACCCATGACTGTGTCTCAACTTCCCTCCTTTGCCCCTCTGAAAGCCAAGTGATGAGCATCAGTGCAACACAGCCTGGCTCAGTCAAATACAGTATGTAAAGTGCAGCTTGTCTGGACCAGCTGCAAGGTGGGGGAGGGTGTCTGCCAGAAATCCCAGTCAGTCCCTGAGAATTTGGCCTGTTCTGTTGCCAGGTTAAGTTCTCCCAGGCTCTCTTTGCCTAGGGACTGCTGACAAGTAACAGCCTCTCGAGAGCTTGCTCAGTGAGCTTTGATCTGTGCAGCTAGCAGAGGCCAATTCTGATTTTTGCATTAAGGATTCTGCTGAAAGGCAACAAGTCAGGAACCCGGGAGCACAGGCTGCACAGACCTGCCTGCACAATCCTCCCTGCTCCAGCCACATCCACATTCCAGCCTCCTGCCCCATCCTGGGTCTGTCTCTAGCCTCCACATGGACCACCAGCCCAGACTGTCCCATCTTGGGATGTTTTGATTTCCTTACCAAAAAGAGGCACTCTGGTGTGCTGTGGTGAATTATCCATTTGAGGAAATCACAGAGCATTGGGGCTATAATAAAAGCAGACAGACATTCCCCTGCATTCTGGGAAGGACATTAGGAAGGGGATTAGTGGGGGTCTCTAGGTAGGAGGTGATGTCTCCAACCCCTCCTATGAAACTATACATTTCCACTGCCACTTAACATAGCCCTGTAACACAGACACAATCTGCCAGCACCGTGTACCCAAGAGATACATTCAGAGAAAATTCCCTCCCATTTCAAGTCAGTGTCCTTGAGTTTAAACCCACACATCACCATTCAGCAACACTGGAGCAGCTTAATGTGTGCTGCAGGGATGGATATGGGGATGGTTTATAAAGCTGCCTCCCACAGAAATGTTACAAGCCACTGCATGACACTGCAAACCTCAATTCTGAGGACAGAGAAAAGTTTGTTACAGAGGAAGAGGGTTAAAGAAAACATTTCTTCGCTAGCTAAGCCCAAACAACTCCACTGAATGCCAAGCTTTCCCCTCAATAATTATTGCACTGCAGGCAAATAACAGCTCTGTGAACTGCCATATTCTTCATGCTGTCCCCATTACTGTAACAGCCTAAAAAGCAATGTGTCTTCCTTCTCCATCTCCCATGGTATCAGCTCTCCACTTAATGAAAGCAGCAAATTACTGCTTATAAACTCAGCCTCTGCTGCTGGGCAATTTGCAAAGACTCAGGATGCAGTGAGCTCACCAATCAGTGTCAGCGTGGAGGGGCCACCAGAGAAAAGGGGTGTCTGTGCTTCCAGGAGGGCACAGCCACAGCCAGGGGCTGGGTGACACCAAGATGGGCTGTACACACCAAGACTACAAACCCCTGTGCACAGAACTGTCATTCTGCTGAGATGACAACTGTCCCAGCCAGACTGAGCAGGGCAGAGGATGAACATGTCATTACTGTCTTCTAGCCTGAGAATTAGAATAAAAATTAAAATCTGGCAGGTCCTGAATTGAACAAGTCTCCCGTAGTGCCTGCGAGGTAGTTCAATGCTAAAAACCACAAAGGCCTGACAGGGAAAACTGAGGCACTTCAAGGTGAGGTAATTTGTCCAAAGTCACAGTCAGAATCCCTAGCAGAGCCAGAAATGCTGCACTGGGCTCTTGGCTCCTGCTTAGCTCTGAACACCGAGCCAAGCTCCTTTCCGGCCTCAAATGTCAGAGGCACTGCAGGGCCACAGATTTCCCAGAAGGTTGGAAGAGTCTGTCAGAGATGAAGCTGCTGCTGGCAACAGAAAAACACGGACTTTGTGTAGGAAAATCCAGGCTGTTAAGGGCGGGCGACGCAGACAAGGGAGGAGAGACACTGGGAAGGCATCACCCAAGCAGAGCTTCATAATCCACATACCACACCAGCTGGCCAGAGCTGGGGCTGACACCCGAGATTGGCCATTTCCTTGGCTGGTGGCCCACTCTGCTCAGCAGGGTGGTGATGTCATGTTTCCCCTTCCCCAGAACCAGGACAAACACCTGCCTGGCCCTGTTGATGAGGGGGAGGCTAAGGCTCATCCTTTGGTGAGGTTTGACTGGGCTTTCAGTCAGCACCACAGTCTGAGCCCCTTCCAAACCAGTTTCAGAGTGGGGGAAGAGCGAGGCAGTGTGCCCATCGGCGCCCACCCCCAGCAGCACCAGGTCGAAGCTGGCATTGGCCACCAGGGCCACGATCTCCTTGGCGTACATCTCCGTGCCTCCGTCCTCTTCCACACAGAGCCTCTGGTTCAGGTGCACGGGCATGGGGTGGAGGTTGAAGTAGGGCACCCTGACACTCTGCAGGAGGTGGCTGTGCAAGCTGAAGAAGTTGGACTCGCTGTTGGTGAGAGGGACACAGCGTTCATCTACCAGCCAGATGTGGGTGTGCTTCCACGGGAAGGCATAATGGTGTCTTGCCAGCCTCTGGAACAGGACCACTGGGCTCGAGCCACCCGAGAGGGCCAGGTGGAACTGCCCAGAGTGTGCCACACTCCTGCTCGCTGTCTTCTCAATGTCAGAAGCCAGCTGGGAAATCAAGTCCTCGGACCACGCCGAGACCAGGGGGCTTTGCCGGAATTTGGACTGGATTGTTTTGTAATCACTTGGCATCTGCCTGGGGGGGTTCAGCAGCTGCACTGGCTCTGCCTCTGTGAACGCCACTTCCCCACTCACCATCTCGAAGTCTAAGAGGTGCTGGTTCTCCACACCCCCAGGGTAGAGGCGCAGGGGCTGGTGGGTGATGCTCTCCAGCAGCGGTGTCCAGAACCTCCAGGAGGCCAGCAGGTTCTCGGTGGTGATGAAGAAATCCTTCCTGCCATGGTAGATGTTGGAGATGAGCACAGAATATGCATCTCTCTCTTTCACGGGGCTGTACACGTAGTAATCAGACAACGGCTGTCCGAAGACGTGCAGGTCTGAGTGACCCACTAACTCCCTCCAACTGCCCTTGGGCATCACGGGCTTGAAGAGGTTCCTGCTCACGAGCACCGCGGGGGTGTTGAGCTCTCCGTGCCCGATGTAGAAGATGATCTGCTTGGCTTTACACTGGCTGTGCCCGGCAGCCCTCAGAGCCTGGCTCTGTGTGCAGTAGGCCCGGTTCTTGAAGAGAACACGGACGTAACCTACCCGCTCATCCAGAGCTTTGCCAGAGGTGAGGAGGAAAGGGACCCCTTCCCAGCGCAGGCTGTCACTGTGGATCAGCACACCTGAAACGACAGGGAGCTCAGCTACCACCTTCAGCCTCAACCTGCTCCAGTGTCCACCACTCTGGTGGGAAAGAACCGCCTTATTTCTCATCTCAACCCACTCCTTTCTCGTTTCAAACCACTGCCCCTTGGCCTTTCACTCCAGGCCTTTGGAAACAACCCCTCTCCAGGCTTTCTATAAGCTCCCAGAAATCCTGGCACCCCCCATTGTCTCTTGCTCCACATTCAGCCCTTTCACACCATCACCAGACTATCTGCTCTCCAGTTACAATGCTGGGCCTCCTCCCAGGTACCCTACTTGATTAACCTCCTTTCATTTTGCCAGTTTCTGAGCACAAATATCATTCGGATGAACTCTTTAATGTCCAGAAGACACAGTACAGCCAGAGATAACCTTGTGATCTTCTAATCCCAGAGAACTGCCAGTGCTTTACCCCTCAGATGCAGAGAGCTACTCGGTTTTATGGGAAGACAAAGTAGCTTGCAGGGACTTCTAAAAATAATGCAGAGGTCTTATCAAGAATAATGGGACTTAGCTCTTATGCAATGCCTCCTGTTCACGGGATTGTTAGTTAATTATCTTGTTACAGCTCCCAGTTAGCAGTGGATGCTGGGAAACATCCCCGTGTCAGCAGTGAGGTCTGGAGTCATGGAGCTGCTATAGCGAGGACTCGCATCTCCTGCTCTCCCCAACTCTAGACCACTCCTCTCTTCAGGGCCCAGAGCAAAGCCTCACCTGCAAAGGTTGGAGTCGTGCTGGTGTAGCCTGGTGCCTTCTGCAGCTCCTCTTGCACTTGCCTGGCGTACGACTGATACTGGCCCAGCACTGCACTGCTTTTCTCCAGGCGCCGCAGGGACTGGAAGGCCTGCAGCTTACACTGCAAAACCTCCTCAGCCCTGCTGACGTTGGCTGGGAGCTCCATGGTCAGGAACATCAGGGCCTCTGTCAGGTGGTTCTGCAGCACGTCCCGGATCACTCCGTACTGCTCGTAGAAGCTGGTGCGGCCTGAGGACAAAGAGGAGGGGAGGTGCTGGAAGCTGATGTGGTTTTCTCTTGCCCCCTGCATGCACATCACGTGTGCAAAGAGGACAAAGAGCACAAGCTCTTTTGGGTTTGCACCAAGCTCCTCTTCTCCTGGCCCAGCTATCAGCTTGAAGCTATGAAGCTCAGAGAAGTTGTGGGTGCTCCATCACTGGACACGTCCAAGATCTTGTTGGACAGGGCTCTGAGCAACCCAACCTGCTGAAAGATGTCCCTGCTCATGGCAAGGGGCTGGACTAGATGATCTTCAACTGAAACCATTCCATGGTTCTAAACCTTTCCTCTCCCTCCAGAGGGCCTTCCAAAATGTCTCTGCTACTCAAATAAAGATAAAAGGTTCCTCCAGGACTGTTGGTCCTCCACAGACAGATGTTATCCTCCTTTGGCTGCTTTCAGAGCCTGTGCCCAGCAGGGGTAACACTCTTGCCTGGTGCTCCCCAAGTGCACAGAGCAGAAGGCAGCTTTGCTCTCTCAGACTGCCTGTGCCTTCAGAAGCTGCTGCCAGGGACAGGCAGCAACATCCATCTCCCATCCAGCACGATGCAGGGCCCTTGTCCAGCCCCTGCCCTGCCACTCCAGTCCCACAGCTCCTGGGCCTGAGACTCCACACAACGTGCAGCTCTAAATTAAAGCTTTGATAAAGCAGCTGAAAAGAGGTGTCAGAGCAGGGACCCCAGCAGCTCTCTAAGCTACACCCCAGCTCCACAGAAGAGCTGAAGCAGGACCCTGGCAATGAGCACCACTCTTCACTGCCTCTCTGCCCCTGGTTTTCATGTCCTCAGAAGGTCCTGGCTGAGCCATGCCCTTGAGAGCCAAAATTTCATCTACAAAGCCCTGCTTCTCTTTCCCTGCCTGACTTCTCATGCAGGTGGGAACAGAGGGAGAAGGGCAATGCACTCATAAAGAAAATGACTCAAACAGATGCCTTTTTATAGTCCAGCAGCAGCAGGCTGCCCACTGCAGACTACACCATGGCCATAGGCTTCCCCTATTGATTGATACATTCATCTCCCTCGCTCTAATCCAAAGGCACATTCATTAACCTAATCAATTCTGCAGCCTTGCTGGGAGCCTGGCTGCCAGCTGGAGCTGTGCAGGGAAAAAAAAAAGACATCAAATGAAAAATTACCAAGTTGTTCAGAGCTGGGAGAGTACAGTGTATGGCTGGGGCTATGCACAGACAGCACCATTCCCCCCAGATCTCTCTGCTGTGCATCCCTCTCCCACAAACAGGCCCATGTGAGGGGTGGGCTGTCAAAGCAAGTGTTACTCCAAGCTTGATAAAATGTAATTAATGGAGTTTGGGGAGGGAGGGAGGGAGGGCGGGAGGGAGGGCAGGCAGGCCGGCGGTAGGAGGCCCAAGGGAGCCCGCCCACCCGAGCAGGCACGTCCGCGGCCGCGCGGCCGCGATC
>JANHGL010011491.1:0-13378 GCA_024611195.1 Ceyx melanurus | reverse complement strand
GTTTTTCCTTGTGTTTACCCTAAACCTCTTGTGTTCCAACTTACTCCCATTGCCTCTTGTCCTGTCATTGGATGACATTGAGAAGAGTCTGGCTCTCTTCCTACACTCACCCTTAACATATTTATAAACATTGATGAGGTCCCCCCTCAGTATCCTCCAGGCTAAAGAGCCCCAGCTCTCTCAGCCTCTCCTCATAAGGGAGATGCTCCACTCCCTTAATCATGTTGGTAGCCCTGTGCTGGACTCTCTCCAATAAATATCTTTTCTCAATTGGGGTGCCCAAAACTGGACACAATATGCCATATCAGTTGCCTCTCACTCCTGCCCGGTGATGTGGATGAGCTGTAGCATCTGTATGGAGTTCTCTGGGCTCCATATAGGCCATGGCTCAAGCTGCAGAATCTCTAGATGATGTTAATGTGATGCCCTGAGATTCACTTGGCATCTCAATTTGCCTCTCTGTCTTACAAAGTGTTGGAGACACTGCTGCTAGAATGTGAGCTCGATGATACTTAGGACAGGATGTAGCTTAGGATTGAAGTTGAATGTTGTCTTTGAATAGTACTTAGTAAATAATAAAAGGGAAACAAAAGCTGGTTTCAGCCTTTATTATAAAGACATTACAACAAGAGAATGGTACTAACAAAAAATAACAGATTTCTTTGTCCAGTGTCCCCCTCCTCCAATGTTCAGCTTTCCAGGTTCCCAAAAGATGTTTTTCATTGCTCTTCCCATACTGTTAGGATTCATAGATTCATAGGTATCAGGGGTTGGAAGGGACCTAGAAGATCATCTAGTCCAACTCCCCTGCCTGAGCAGGATCACCTAGACCAAGTCACCCAGGGATGACAGTGTTTCTGTTGAGAGATGGTGGAAGAGACACATGCCTATTGCTAGTCCTCTCTGTGCTGCTATAGCTTGGAAAACACAGTTGTGTTCTGCATTTCTGCAGTCTGGTGCTACTTAGCCTGATGTGTTACTTCACTTCCCTCATGGGACTCAGAGTTGAGATTGCCTTAAATAAAGGATATGATTTAGATGTATTAAGATGCAGCAGTATTTCTAGGTAGGACATAATTTATCTGGAGGGTGGTATGCCACTTTCATGGCTGGAACTATATATCATTTAGAAAAAAAAAATAACCCAAGTAAAGAACGTGTCTCAAGAAATAGTTGCCTACATGGGTCTCTTCTGTAAAGCCTGTTTTGTGTCAGGAGGTGTTAGTTTACTCCTTACTGTTTTGAATTGGAATTATTTGCTGCTATGTGGTTTTTGTGCTGTCACATTCCCAAGACCTTAAAACTAGTAAGAGAATTCAGTGAAGTGTCCACCTAAGTTCTTTCCATGCATGGACATAATGTTTGCAAGAGGACCTGATAGAGGATCAAGGCAGCCCCCATCAAACCCTCAGAAGGCAATGTGTGCTCCCCACTCCTCTGGGTTGGATTCTCCTGGGCACTTGGGAGAGTAGGAGCTGAGAGAGGAAATTCTATGTTTTTCTGCCTTCGTTGTGGGAGAAGGGTACTGTTCGTGTGCTAAAGAAATCCTTGCCTTGTAGTTTATGTGAACTGGAATGAATTGTTGTAGGCCTCATTTATCTTCATAGACCTGGGGAGGTTTGACAGCAGCTGGGACTTTGGATTGCTGAATGCAAAGATTGTGACTGGGAAAGTTCATTACACTGTCTGGCTCTACATGTGGATGGCCTGAGCTTCTGAGATTAGATTATGCATCTCTGTCAACAATACAAGGTAGCTGCAGTAATGGAGGAAAAGGATTCTGCTGCTTTTTGGTTTTGATGTCTGTCCAAATCAATTCCTGCATCATGTTGGTAATTTCCCTTGGTGGTTTATCTCTTAGCAGATAACATGAGGTTATTAAATACGTGTGCACAGCAGGCCCTCCTATCTGTTTGTGCATTGTTGCCCTCTGTTGCAAACATTCTATATACACATGTGCATTACAAATGACATGCCTCTATGTGGTTATAAATATTTTTCATTTGGAATTATCAGCTTCTGCTACAGAGATGGGAGGTGATCACTTGAGCATGAAAGATAAGGGGCCAGAGGAAAGGAAAATAAGAATGATGAAGCCCTGAGCTGCATACAAAATAAGTGGCATAATCCAATGTATAAGCCTTTTAGTTAAAGTGCAGCAAACAGTTTTTCTTACATGCCTTGCTGCTGCCATGAATTCAAATTATTCCATGAAATCAGGCTGTATGCCTACAGAGTGACTGAGAGGGAAGAGAGGGTTAGGGTTTTTTCAGCAAGCCTGGTACAACAGGCTTGCTTATTTGCCAGAAAAACTTAGCAATGTTAATATATTCTGGTTTTCCGAAGGCTATAAAGTTATTATTGGCAAAGTGGAAAAGAATATCTTCCTGTTCCCAAGACTTTGGGCCACAAAGAATCAGAAAAAGAAGATGGAAAAATCAAGGTTTAAAATGAGTTGGTTTGCAGAGATTCTGTAGTTTTGCAGTGTGCCTTTCATGCAGAAGCAAGGTGTGCCTGGTGAGGTGCTCCCAGCTTTGCCTTGGTGAAGACAGTGGGTCCTATTCTGACCTGCTTCCCAAGGGCACTCTGGAGGGGCCTGGGATCCTTGCCAGGAGCAAACTGACCAGTGGTTTCTTGGCTCTGAGACAGGCAGTAGCTCCACTGTATTCTGCAGTTGCTGTAATGATTTGCCTTTACAAGTGTCCTGAATGATCCAAGAAAACACCCAAAGTGGTTCATTAGCTGGGGGCCAGAGTCTGCCTTGGAGCAGCTCAGTGAACAGAGAAGGCCAGGGCAGAGAAAGAATGAATTGGCAGGATTTCATCCCTTGCATCGTGTCAATCCCCAGTTTCTGGCACCAGGAGGCCAGTTGTGACACTAAACTCCATGCTGTACATTTCTCTTTCCCTTCACGTTAAAGGAATCCCCGTTAGTGCTAAGGTTAAAGAGGGACATGGTAATTTTTGAGCCTTTGCATGGAAATAACTCTTTCCCTAAAGGTAAAACACGAGCCTTGCAGAGATGACAGTAACATCCAGGCTGCCCCACAGCCAGCAGGGACTTCTAGGCTTTAGGAAATGCATACTTAGGAGAGAGCTCTCATCAATTTATTTATTTGTTTATTCTTTTAGCTCTGTTGGCAGACTCACAGCTAAGAAGAAGGAGGTTTTAAATGTCAGTAAAAGGCATTTGTGTCAGCAAACTTGAGTATCAGGCTTTACAATGTAATTGTTCTGAGAGAAGTACGGACTCATTTTAGCACCCAGACTGGGAGTACATTAAAGCATGAAAGTTACTGGAAGTGAGGCATAAATGACTGTTCTTTTATCTGCTTCTCTGTGAATGTGAGCCAGAGACTTTTTATTACAACGTTGGTATCAATACGTTTAAAATCTGAGGTCTGGGGACAGATCCACAGCTGCTGTTAGGACACTGTGGGGAGGGACTAAGGCAGCTTCCATGATTGAGCAGTTGGCCTGGTAACTTCCCAACGGACAGGATGGTTTTCCTCCTGAGAAACTCTCTGGGGCACATGTGAGAAACCTTCTCCTGTCGTGTGCCCTGCCACAATCCCCCAGGTTGGAACAGGAGGCAGGGCTGATCCAGATCTCCCCTCTGAGCTCGGACTGGCTGCTGGCACAAGCCAGGCAAGCTGCAGCACTGCAGGGAGGGCAGCTGCACTGCCTGGCCCTCTGTCAAGCCAGCATTCTCTCAGGCTACAGCCTGGAAGGAGGGTGGCTTGTGAAGAGATCTGCAGGAACTGAAGGATCTGGGTAGGTGTGGGGTGGCTGATGACCTCAGGCTGGGGCTGCCACCCTGCTGACCCTCTCAGAGGCAGGCAGGCTTGTGTGAATTCCTCAGCACTGCTCTGTTGTGCTGAACTGGGAAACCTGAAAAACAAATCATTTGTGGATTTGTTAAAAACAAGCAAACAACCTCTTAGAAGTATTAGAACTTCATTATATTAATATTAAACATAATTATGGAAGATGAATTAGGATTTCTGCGTTTTTGAAGAGTTGTGCCGTGCTCTCCAGACATCTGTACCATACAGAGACAGATGGTAGAGAGCAACATTGCCAAGCACCAGATCAGCACCATTTTCCCATTCCATCTATGGCTGCTCTTTCTCTCTAATTGCAGATGCTCGTTCAGCTTAGTCAGATGGAGTCCTCATTTGAGCGACTTGGTGCTGAAAGGCAAACACATCTATCTTTATAAGCCTGTTTGTTTCCATAATTAGAAAGCGAATCAACAGTGTACTGAAGATGACACATTTGCTCATTCCCTTTCTTCTCCCTATGGTGGCACAAAGCAGTGAAGCACAATAATTAATGAAAAAGACTGTTTATTATTCAGGCAACATATCTGAAGTGGAAAAAACCAAAGCATAGGTTAAAAATATGTTGCTGAGGACCATCCGTGCCATTGCAGAGTGTGTGATGAGCTCCAGAGGGAGAGTCCTATCATTCAGTCCAGTAGGGCAGGGTGCTCTAAAACTGTCAAAGACAATTGAACTCAAATTTCTCATGTAAAAACTCAGGAAGACGTGGAATGCATGAAGAAACCTGACTTAAGTATTCCGCCAGGGCATCTTTATTGTTCTTCCCAAAATAGTGACTTTTTAAGGTTCATTTACATGTCTAATGTGTCTTGTGGCCAAGTGAAAATAACACATTTTTTTAGTAGTCTTATCTGTCTTCTGGGAGAGTCTGTCCAATAGGTTTCGTAAGACAAAGGGTTCACATAATACTCTGCTCAGCACTCTGCCTTTGCAAAGCAAGGCTTACCTATTTTAAAAAGCAAAGGTCAGAAAATGCCTGACTGCAAACAGTTGCTCTGTCTCCTGTGGACATGCTAGAGTAAGTTGCTGCTTGTGGGCCAGTGTTGAAGATCAGGTGAAATGTAGCACCTTCCTCTGCCTCCTGAGGCTGGTACTGCAGTCCAGGGAAGGATTCCTCCACCCTGGCTGTGGGTGAGCCTCCAAGGTTCCGCTGGGTCTCACCCCTTCACTTCAATTGCAAAGAGCTTCAATGTAACGTGATCATTAGGGTGTGTAAGGTCTGGTACATGGCACAGCTCAGTGTGCACCTGAGGTCATGCTGTTGGCAAGCCAAGATGTGCCTCTGTTCCATTTCCACGTATTTCCATCCTACAACCAGTTATGAAAAAGATTTTCTATTTACTCAAGCTTATAAAGTCAGTCCACATTAGGAAAAGTGGAGTAAGAGAGGAGTAAGAAGAGTCCATTTGTTAAAAACAAAGGTGATTGAGAGAACAGTGACTCTATCCAGGGGAGTGATTTTCAAGTCCTTGATTAGAGCCTGCTTTCCTTTGTGTATCCTGCACTCAGGGGTGATGCTGCACTGTTATGGCAAATAAAGCTTCCTGGTATTGCAAAGCTAAGAACAGCTACTTAAACCAAGAACAGAGCTTTGATCTTAATCTTTTGATATTCATCCTCCACAGTGCTAACATTTTGGGACTAGGGAACTGCTTTGCACTGGCTTTAGGTGAGCACAATTTCAGTAACTTAAATGTTCTGACTGGAAAGTGCTGTTAGATTGTGGTTGCTTTGATAGTTTTGTGCTTGCTACAGATCTCGATGTGTTAGGGAATGAACAAGGAGACATGGCTTTTCACATGGCACAAACCCTGACTATGACTTTTTGACTCTATAAAGGAAAAAAGTGTATTGGTCAGTATGCAGGGAATCTAAGAGTGAGTAACCAAAGCTGTGGGTGTGAGGTATGCGTGCAGGTGCCTCATGTTGCTTATTCAAGGTGATGAGTCGTAGGTGAAAAATTTGAATAGATATTGGCAATGTAATGTGGAAGATTCCAGGGGTATAGCTGCAGTTTAAGTACTGTGATGGACATGATCATCAGATATTTCTTTTAATTTTTGTTCTTGATGAGAAACTGTCAAGTATCAGCACTTCTCTGGCGTTGTCTCACTCCATGCATAGAATGCATTTACACAGAGGTATGTGGTGTGCACAGTCCTGCAGTGCCAGTACAACTAGCTGCAAGAGCATTGTGCCTGGTGTCTATTGGAGAGTCATTACAGCAGGGTGACTTTAGGCATTCTTTGTATTGGACCATCTTGTCCTTTCCTCCCTACTCCTCAGAGAAGTAGGGCCACTAAGGTGGTTTTAATGGTCTTTAGGTTTTTAGAGGACTTCTTGTGAAACAGCTCTATTCCTCTTTGTCAGCCTAGGAGAAGACACATTCACCTTCTTTCCAAGGATTAATACTTAATGTGGCTTAGAAATTGTGCTTGCTTTTCTCTGTTGCAGTAGCCATAGTAGTGTGCACATGATCTAGATCTGTTTGATGTGACCAGTTCCCAGAGTGGTTGGCTTATCACCTTGAGAAGCTTCCTGGACTCAGTGCCAGGCACATAGCCAGGAGCAGATTACAGCACCAATGCCAGCAAAACAATGGAAGGGAAACTGGTGTATTTTACTGAGGAGCAGTTTGGACCAGCAAACATAACAGAAGCTGTACTCCCTTCCCCACTGGTGACTACTGGGTGCTGCTCCTTCCTCTGCTGGGCTCTGGTGCCTTCCCTGTTCTGATGCAGCCTCCCCTCAGCTCAGTGCCCCTGGGTGCTTGGTACTGGCCAAATGCAGAGACAGAGAACTGTTGTTCTTTAGTCTGAATTGACTAAGGAGTGTGGTGACCCCATTGTGCAGATGGGGAATTGATGGTGGAGAAGTTGTAGTGGCTTTCAGAGAAAGGGTGAGGCAGAATAAGGAGCTTCTGCTGCAGGTTTGTGATACCCAGTTTAGCATCGTAAGCACAAGAGTGTTTCCCTAAGAAAGGGATCTTAAAAACACCAAGGGGATTTTGAGTGGTGCCATAATGCAAATAGAACACAGCAATACTAATGAAGGATAGTAGTGAGCATTATTTTGAGTTAGGAGTAACAGTGAACAGCATATTTCAGCTCTACATATTGGGTTTTCCCATGCAATGGTCTTTAAACCAGAGATACAACAGCCGTTGATTTAAAAGGCATAATATTTTAATTAGGAATTATTCTCCTCCAGTATTTTTACTGGTCTTTGTTCTTCTGAGGAAAGAGCAGAAGTCATGGAACTTTTTTGTAGAGATATAAAAGAGTTGTCAAAATTTAGAAAGAAAAACGTAAAAGGTATAAATATTTCATTTTATTGGTTTGGTTTGTTTTTTTAAATACTGCTAAAGAAAGTTAATGGACAATACTTGGGCATATTTTTTCTGTAAAAGGAAGATAGCTATCTTGTTTGCTGCTACAGTATCATAATATACGCTCACGTAGCTGTGGTACTTTATGACTGAGTGCCTTATTTTGTGGCATGTTAATGTTAAACTGACAGCATTCTGGTTTGGGTTATGTAGTTACACCTACAATTTTTATTCTTGTATAATTTATGATCCTTCAACTTCTTGTTTGCCTCCTTTTAGACATGACTAGTTGAGAATTCTTAGTAGTTAAATCGAGAATTCTCAGCAGTGAAATGGGAGTGTTCCCATGTGTGAAGACTCCATTTTTTCCAGGTTCTTCCACCTTGCTGAAGTGCTCTGTCTTGCTGACAACTGATTCTTTCCCTTCCGCAGAGGAGCTGAAGGAGAAGCTGAGGAAGTACGTGGATGAAGTGAATGCCCGTAAGCCTGGCTTCATCAAGGTGGTTCGGCACAGCAAGCAGGAGGGGCTGATCCGCTCCCGCGTCAGCGGCTGGCGAGCGGCCACAGCGCCGGTCGTCGCGCTCTTCGACGCCCACGTGGAGTTCAACGTGGGGTGGTAGGTGTCTCCAGGGGGCAGTTAAAAACCTCCTCCTGCAATGGAGCCCTTTGCCATAGGGACAAATTGATCTTCTTTGAATTAAAAATATTATGTTTCTTTTCTGTACTATAAACAAGTGTCACTTTGACACTGAGTCTGCTGCTCTGTGCAAAAGTAGCACATAATTAAACCCATGTATTTTAATTTGTTTGGTCTGGATTTAGTATCTCCTTTGCTTCTTGAATAAAAAAATATGGTAAAAAGGCAGGAGCTCCTACCCCTAGGACAGATCTATTATTAACTCTGATCTTGATGTCCTTGGTAATAGTGCAAGCCTGAAGTTACTGTTGGTAGCAAAGGTAGGATCTGCAGAAACTCATTTCTTCTATTCACCAGCTAACACTGAGGTTAATAATAGGGCACCCTAGATAAGATATTGCAGTGTGCTGTTCCAGGGCAGATCCTGCCCTTGTCAAAATCCCATCCCAATGCAAAGGGAGATCTGCATGAGTAACAGCTGTAGACTGTCCCCCTTCTGAAACACACAGTGTAAGCTGCAGCTTGTGGAGGAGGTTGAGCTACATGACCTTGAAAGGTCCCTTCCAAGCCAAACTGTCACATGATTCTGTGATTTGCATCAGTGCTGTACTTCTACCAACATAATCTTAATGTCTTTTATCTGTTTTAGGGCTGAACCAGTACTCACTAGGATAAAAGAAAACAGAAAGAGAGTCATTTCTCCATCGTTTGATAACATCAAATACGATAATTTTGAAATAGAAGAGTATCCCCTCTCAGCACAGGGGTTTGACTGGGAGCTGTGGTGCCGATACCTGAACCCTCCTAAGTCATGGTGGAAACTGGAGAACACAACTGCTCCAATAAGGTAACATCCAGCTGTAAGCTCAGTCAGTGTGTCACTAGTGTTCATCTAGACACGACGGGTGAGCGGGCTCAGCTAGGTAACAGGCTTTACTGTCTGTAGCTAAATGCCCTTCACCTGTCCTTGATGACTACACAGTCATCAAGAAAGCTGTTGTCTTCTGCAGACCTTTTTAAATAGGTTTCCTGGTCAGTAGCATGAGGCAAAACAGAGAGTTAGAGTGAAAATGGCAGATCTGAGTACCCAGCAGGGCTGCTTTCTCCAACTGCTTTGCCTACTCACTTACTGGTAATGGGACAGACTGAATTTTCTTTACAAATGTTTTATACAAACAGAATTTGACCAGCCAGCTCTATTCTTTATAATACTGTGTTATGTCTGAGGAGTTAATGCTGCTCCACTGATAGGTTGTGAGCAAGGACTGCATTAAATCCTTGCTTGAGTACAGTCTAGCTCTGAAGCCTCTTAGGCTGGTACAGAACCAACACCCTTATCTAAGGGAGGGGCTGGGTGTCTGAATCTCCTCAGCAGCTCTGCTGAGATTCCAGGCCTTTCTTCTGGCTATGCATACATACCAGGGTCATCACTGGTACCTATACCTCATCTCTCTGCAGAAAGAACCTTAAATAGCAGTGGCAGTGCAAGGGGTTCATCACTACAGTCAGTCTCAGTGTAAGGGTATCTTTGATCCAGTAGTTCTGTCTTTTCAGGCAAACTTTCTGGGGGCTTGTCATCTTAAACAAGTCTTGACTGTGCTGCCCCACATGCTGCTTCTTTGAACAGGACCTAGAATTTGGGAAGTGAGAGATAAAAGTTCACAGGTTTGCCACAGACGTGAAAAGAGGTAGTGGATTCCACATCAGTAGACATGGTTATTAGTGTTAATGAGCTCCATTAGCATTATAAAAGTGTTTTGAACTATTCTAAGTCGAGGAGAGGCAAACCTCCTCTATTCATTCTGGTGACTTTTTAAATTGAAATAATTTGAACTCAGAATAGAGAGCAAGTCTGCTTTTCCATTTTAGCCCCAAACTGTGTCCTCTGAGAGAGCTGTGGAATGAATGTCCTTTATGAATATTGGATGTTGAGGTCTGTTCCTTACCCCTTTCCCTGGCACCGTTTATTCAGTCCAGTAGACAAACAGCCTTCTGTATTGATCAGTGGCTTCTATCATGCCTCTAACATGATTCTAGAACTATAACAGGGAAGCAGATACTCTGAAAAATCCTTTAAAAACACCACCAAAAGAAAGAGTACTTTGTGAGAAAAGCATAATATCTCAAGTGATGTTAACTACTATTTTCTTTATTAATAAATACAGCAGAAGCAGTCTTTGATTGTTATGAAGTGGATACTATAGCACTTCAAGTTAAAAGCATGAATGGCTACATTTCTGTAGTTGTACAATTTATGATTAGGACCTCCTATAATTTTTTTTAAAGCAGATGTCTGCACTTACAGCAGCTTGAATTTTCCCAATAAATGCAGGATGATTTCCACTGTACTGCCAGTTAATATCCTGTTAGCAGAATTCCTGATACCAACATAAAAATGAGAAAATAATACATTTTTATTTCTTGCCATTGTGGATGATGGGGTAGGAGAAACATGAAAGGTTCCATCACTCTGTGTTCTCCTCCATGCATCTCATAAAGGTAGAATTGTACTCTGTGCCTGACATCAGCTCCTGGAGGCTGGCTGGGCAAAGGAGAAGCTGGTTGATTCAGGGTAGGGTGTAAGTAGAACTCAGTGATTTGTAAGGGATCAGGGTGTTTGTGTTTGACTGTAACTGCTGTTACAGCACTGCTGGCAAGGGCTGACATTCTTCATTCTGCATTACAAACCCTTATCTGGGTGGTCCTAATCAAGAAATAATCTCTTCTTGTACATAAGCTCACAGACAGGAGCTTTCTTAGCCTCAGATGAAGCTACCTTCTGGCTGAACACAAAGCTGCATCATTTGCTACCCTTGTTAATTACTGCAGAGGAGATAGCTGAGGACTTGGTAGGGACAGAGACTGCAGTGGCTGCTGCCTGACAAACAAAGTTTGGGCTCCTAGATGTAGTTTTGTCAGCACTGAAATCCTTCTGGTGAATGGTATGTCCAGTAATTTTGAGTCTGTTTTCCTTCAGTGGTGCTTATACCACCACTGAATCAAGAACATTAGAAGACAGATGAATAAATCTGAGAAACACCACCATGAGCATCTGACTTCACACACAGTTTGACCCAGCACTTGTGAATATGATTATTTCTGAATAATAACACTGATCATATTCTATTGGCTAATTCTGGTTGCTGCTGGTTTATTCTTCCAGAAGTCCTGCATTGATTGGATGCTTCATAGTAGACAGAGAATATTTCCAAGAGATTGGCTTATTGGATGAAGGCATGGAAGTGTATGGAGGAGAGAACGTGGAGCTTGGAATCAGGGTAAGGAACGTAACCTACCAGCACTGGTGGCTTACATTTACAGTACAGCTTGCTTCTTATTGCATGAGAATTTTATCTTTTTGATACAAGAGAATTTTATCTTTTTGATACAAGAGAAATTGTTAGATGAATAGGTTATAATGAAGATAGTGTGATACCTGTTAGAAAATTAAAGTCTGCTATGAAATGTTAGTGGAACCTGATGGTTTGTGTTTTTTAGTTGCTAGGATAGAAGCATAGTCTTACACAATAGCAAAGAAAAAATATAATTTATTTTAAAAATACATAATTTTCTCCTGAGATTGTGGGATATAACAAGAAATACTTTCATTTCTGGTTTCCTGAAATTACTTTTCTGTCTCCTGACAAAGACAGTGTGACTGCAGAAGAGTTGAATCACAGGTCCCCTGCTCAGTTAGGTTAGAGCACAGTTTAAGAAGGAGAGAGAATGCAAGACTGCTTCTTTCAGAGACCCCATTCTCCTCACTGCAGCAGCCAGAGAGCTGCAGCCTGTTCCTAAAACCAGTTTCTGCAGCTCAGTGTTGTGATGAGCTGAAAATCAGTGCAACCAGAGTCTCCCTTTTTCACCAGACAAAACTACAGCCTCCTTGGGAGTGCAGGGAGCTGAATCCAGCTTTGCCTCATGGTACCTGTGCTGTCCAGCCTGCTGTAGATAGCCTTGCAGAAATTGATTGGGAGGAGCACTCTGATGGAGGAGAGGAGAGCTGCAGAGCTCACACAGAGCTGTTCCCATTCTTTGCAGTAGTTAGGCACTGGAAGTCAGTTCTTTCATTGGGAACTTCCATTTGTGAGGATGTAAGAGCTATAACCAACTACAGAACAGGGCAGGAACAGCAGCAGGAGTTAGGATCATCTGAGTGACATGGTAGGTAGAGCATGGTCCCATGTCCTTACACTACTGATCTTCTTCCAGAGGGTGTAAAACCACTGAGAGCCAAACCCCTGTGCAGACCAGCTGCTGCATCACTGGGGGAATCCTGTTCCTGTGCCTTGCACAGGCAGAGCATTGTTGTCCATCTGCTTGGGGAGCAGCTCCATCTTCAGTGACCTGAGAGAAAATCTCCCAGCTGAGATGCTTCTGAGAATCAAGTCTGCCTATTTAGGATTTTTTTTTTCATTTATACAGGATAAACCATTATTGTGTCTTCTAAAAGCCTGAATTTGGAAGTCTTCTTGAAGTCTTCTAAATCTTGAAAAGGTTTGTTTTCAGATGAACTGACGGGTTTTCCCTGTGCAAGGACAGGAACTAGACCCTGAGGAAATGGGGACTTACCCCAGTATCCTGTCCAAGGAGATATTTTTGTCACCTCACGATCTGCACAAAAACCTAATTATTTGTGTTATGTGAGTTCAAGAAAATCCCCAACTATTAGAAGCTGTATCTGAAGCATCCAGTGTTGATAAACCATAACAAGCCACAGAAAAAAGGTCTTTGATTAGAGGATTATTCTCTTGACTTACTAATTTCTCTATTCTCACATTATTTTCTCTATTCAGCTTTATTAATTTGGTGTATTATTTTCACTTATTTTTACCTTTGTCTGTGGCTTTGTAATAACATTTGTAAAACAGGAAACATATTATTAAATAAATATTAGTAGAGTTCTGTTGCCTTGAGCTAGAAGCTGACAGAGGAGTTAAAAATATGAATGCATTTTGAATCTTAGAAGCAATGCTGGTTTTTTTCCTCAAGCAAGTGTTTTCTTGCAAAGCTATTTATATGCTCCATAAGAAAGCAAAATGAGACTCCACAGCATCCTTTTAGAGCAGCTTGGTCACTTCAGCTGGGATTTTTAAAAGACCCATTTACTGTGCCCCAGAATCATAGTCTTAAATTTGAGTTAGGGTGAGTAATGCTTCTTGCTGGTTTATATTTGATCATTCCCAACTGAAAGGGCTGAATTGTGCTTTTAAGGGACCACATTGTGTTTGGAGGGCCAACTGGAATCCCACTGTGTTTCCAAGACACCATCTAGGAACTGTGTGGAAACAGAATGTGAGGCTGGCATTTCTCACTGCTATTTGGGCTCTGCTTCTGCGTTGTGCTTGCACAAGCAGGTCTTCTAGTTAAAGAAGCACCTACAAATCCCTTGCAGTGAATTAAATGTGATCAATTAGATCCTCTATTAGATGGTTCTAGTTTTCAGTAGGCTTCTTAAAGGCATATTCCAGTTAATTCCTACTGAGGTCAGTAGAAGGTTTTCTATAAAAAGCAAGCCTGTAGCAATCATATTGTCTTTTAAAGCAGCCTACAGGTTTGAGAAAGCTTC
>JANHGL010011490.1:16351-34449 GCA_024611195.1 Ceyx melanurus | reverse complement strand
GATAAATTCATACACTACAGTTTTCATAGGGTATTTGACAGAAAAAAACAAACAAACAAAAACCAAATTGCTGTCCCTAGCAAAGAGATTCTGTTCTTGAGGCTTGACAGAATAAAATCTGCAGATTAAAATTCCTGCCTTTGGCAAGGTTATGGATACTGCTCTTTCTGTTCTAACTAGTTACTTTATATATAATGTATCATTAGACAGTGCAGATGAATATAAATTGTTCCTTTTTTTCTCTTTGTTTCTCAGATTTCAAGGAGACAGGTAATCCTGGCAACAAAAAGTGCTCCTTCCCCTCCCATTTTCTCATCCTTTTTTTTTCTTTTTTTTTTTAATTCCTACTCCTTCCCCTTCATTCTCTCCTCTTTGATTCTAATTAAGTTGATATTTTCTGACTCTAGATCTAAACAGTCATTCACACCTCACACTCTGAAAAACACCTTTCTTACTAATCTGCCTTAGTGGTAATCAATTACATTTCTTATTTCATTCAATTCAGGCAAGATGAGAACAGAAAAATACTCTCAGATTTCATAGTTGGTAGATACTGATTAGGACATTTAAAAAAAATTAATATCGCTTTTGATTCACTGGTGATAACAAAATTCCAGAATTTTTATCTGCAATTTTACTAGTTTGTAAAAAATTGTCATACTGATTTGGTCAAAATTGCTTCTGTTTTCAATGTGTTTGCTTCAATGTGGAGTCTGAAATAATTTTAAAGTAAGATTAAGGAAATGTATTAATTCAAAAAATCTGAAAAATGAAAAGTTTTAATTTCAATAATATCAAAATGTTCCAACTTACGCATTTCAGAGAAAACTATTTTTTTTTCTGATACTAATGCTACCTAAGAACAAAAAAAATACTGTCAACCAGTATGCAAAAATACTGTCTAAAACTTAACAATTCTGGGTGGGTGATCTGTGGTACTTAATTTCTTATGTATTTTTCTTCCAGAAGCAGTCCTTGTCACATTTAATGTCATATGATCTATTGTGAAAGAAAAAACAAATTCATTGAAAAAAGCCCACTATAGTTGTCTACAAGACACAACAGCTTCCAAGACTGCTCCCAAGACCTCCTGTGTTGTCTACAGTCCCACAGGAGTAAGCAATAAAATTGATGTGTTTTAATAGATAGATTATTTATTGTAAATAATTTACTTGATACATTTAACTTTCCCAATAGTTAAAAGCATGACAAATTAAGTTTTTTTTCTGTGCAACTGCTTGCTTTTTTTGCATGAATGAAAGCTGGCTTTTCCAGAATGATGTTTTTTGCACAAAAAGTTTATTTATTCTTGATAATATGGATGTATTTTTCTTCTAAGAACTTTATTCCACTGTCTGTGCCCATTTCATAGCTTTCGTGATTTTCATGTGAGTCCAGCACCTATTTGTTCCCAAAGAAAGTTATGTTATGTGACTATGACTGTCCTAAGTTCAGCTTCCTCCTTAGATATTAAAAGAAAGAAATCTGATCACACTTTGCAACATGGTATATTAAGAATCACTTAAGACAAATTAATACACAATTTAACTTGTAAATAAATATAAGGCAGATATGAATAGTGTATGTCATCAATGGCTTTAGAAATTTACCTATTTGAGGACATCCCTGCTCACTGCAGCAGGGCTGCACTAGGTGACTTTTAAAGGTCCCTTCCAACCCAAACTATTCTATAACTCTATGCTACTCCATCTTTTATCATGTTAGTTACTGAAGCATTTTTATATCCCTGATTCCTTGTGTATTTCTGATTCACCATTGAAAACACAGAAACTAGTATGTTGTTATTGAAAGGGTGGCAATTACTATATTAAATAACTTTGATATTATCTCAAATGTTTTTTCTTTGAGCATTCTGCCTGTGGCCAGCACCATTAAAACTGTGGTTATGTTTTGATTGATTAAACAGTTTTGTTTTTCAGAATTGTGTATCTCATAAAGATGGGATAGCGTTAGATATGAGCTGTCTGCCGGTGAAGGTCAAGTTGCTTATATTGTTTTCAAACATAGCTGGAGAAAGGCAAAAACTTCTATTTTTTTCTTCTTTAAAAACAGGAATGTACTATAGAAGGAAGATAATACATTTATTATTGATAACATCATTTTATACTTTTTCCCAGAAGCAGAAATCTCATATATTCAGACACACAAGTAACAATGAGTATTTGACAGGGCAGAAAAAAGATTCCCAGCTATGGTTTAGAAGCTTTAATTACTTCATAACATGAAGATTTCAGGAAAACTGGAATGCTGGAAGGGACGGTGACAGAGCAGTTTACCTGCATATCATAATAAGCTGAATTAACACTTTAAGCACTATCTGTTCTATAGCTGGAGGACAGAGAAACAAATTTAACTTGCGGAGAGCTGTAGAATTTATCAAAACTGTGTAGCCTCCTAAAGTAATAAATTTGACATCTATTACCACAATGTGGGAGTGTGGCTGTTGTCCATCTTCCCTTTCCCCCAAAGAATTGCCAATTCTGTTGCTGTTTCAAGCAAACTCTACATGATTAGCACCTCAGACTCAGCAGCCTCACCCTCCCATAAGCTATGTAAAGAACAACTGAGGGAATGCTGCTGCTTTTCCTTTGCACATGCATCCTCCTTCCAATGAGAAAGTTGGCCTTCAGATGGAAAAAAAGCTTCCTTCAGGCTACTTGTCTCTGCAGTTGTGTTTCTGTATCTTGCAACTAGCCTTGACAGAAGATCCTGAGCTGGACATGAAGATGACTATTTACGTTTATCTGATCCATAAAGGTCTGAGCTTTTCTTAGATTCAACAAGCTCTGATACTGCCTGGAACATCTTGAGCCATGCTTTCAATTGGTTGGCCACAGAAGTGGGTCTTGATAATTTTTCTGTCTCATGTTTTCCAACCAGAAGTGTCTTTCAGCTTTCACACGAGTAATTAAAGGGCTTGGGGAAGCATATGTTCAAGATGTCAGTGGTGTTACATGAAAGTCATGACAGCAAAATTACTGAAAGAGTGACATTCTACTATGGACAAAGCCACATACCTGGCATTTTTACTGGTCTTGAAGAGTGAGACTCTAAAGAAGGGTAGAGGGCATGACTGCTTTAATATTCAGCCTGAAAACTTCACAAACCCAAAACAAATCAAGTCCTAAGCCTTGTGTTGATTGATCCAAGCTTCTTATAGGAAGATATTAGCAAACCATCTTTGTAAAAGTGCTGACTTAAGAATTTGTCACCATGATAAAATTACTCAACAGATGCCAAATCTTTCAGAAACAAATGGTGAGTTAAACTTTCTCTTTTGCTGCTTACTAAGCATTAAGGATTTGTGACAGTTTTTTACATGAAAGTGAGTATTCTTCTAAGCCCTGAAGGTTAGAAGTGCTCATCCTGGAAAATTACAGGCACTTAACATCTTCTGCATAAAGTTTAAGGATCTGAAAATGCAAGCCGGGTTCTCTCCAAGTGCATTCACATGGGACCTGCCCCAGAAAATAGGTAAAAACAGAATCACAGAATGGCTGAGGTGGGAAGGAACCTCTGGAGGTCACCTTGTCTGTCCTCTTTGCTCTAGTAGGGCCTAATTGCCCTAAAGAATTTTACCTTGTACTAATCTATTCTGGTCCATCTTGTATAAAATAATGATACTGTGAGAGCTTTAAACCCACCAAAACAGACAAGGAAAGTCACCAGAGAAGATAGTAGCATTCCTTTTTTTTTTTTTTTTCTTTAAATTTTAAATACATGAAATTACTGAATCAGACTTTCCTGAGCTGAAATAGCTTAAGAATTGAGAAAGAACTGTCATGATGTAAAAACATTTTGCTATGAAACATTTCTCAACTTATTGAATCAGTTGTCTCCTCAGAAGGTAATGGCTTCAGATAAAATTTTAGTATTCCAAGTTTAACAGGTCTTGTTATCTTCATTCACAGCTCAAGAGGTTGTGATCTTAATTCTTAAGACAACTGAATTATGCTAGAATAATAGCAACAAATTGCATTTGAAGAATGTAGCAGCTTGAAATGGCACATAGGAATGGAATTACTCAACACTCATTTAATTTTGTTGTTTTGAAATCCATCTATACTGAATATCTCCTGTGGTTGAATGAAACTGGCATTTTTCAATACTACAGTTAATTGTACCATCTTATTCTCTTCTCTAAGATAAATTTCATGATGAATATGAAGCTGCCTTTAATACTCACTGATTCTTATTCAGTTTCAAGTAAAAAGAATTTAAAACTGTCTTTACATTCAGATGTTATGAAATAGAGAAGACAGGAAAATGCTGGTGTAAAAACCATTCAGAGTAGGACTAAACTTTCACAAAAGAAAGAGAAATGCAGACCTGTATTGCTTGCTTGAAGGGAAACTGCATCCAGTGAGAGTACATAGCTATTACATATTAGAATTAAAAAAGTGGCTTTTCAGAAAAAGATATGGTAGAAAATAACATGTTGAAGATGTGGTTTTACCCTGTAGAAATACAGGATTGTACTGCAGAGAAAAATGAAAAATGGTTCATTGACTTTTCCCCACCTTCATTCTTTTAGTAAAAGCTGGTGGTGTATGTAAATTGTTGTTACTTGCGTTAGCTTTGGCTATTTGTCCAAGGCATAAATTAGTGTCACTCTTGTCCTGAGTGTCTTGTTGGGTAGAGTAAAAACCATTCTGTACTTCAGGCTGCAGCTCAACCTACTGTTTGTTTCCCAAGTGCATTCTTTGAAATTGTGGACTCTGTGCATGTTAAGATGTCCTTAAGAACATAAAAAGCCAAGAAAAACATCTACATGTGTACCAACTGCAATGTGTGGCGCTGAAAACAGTACAGGATAGAAGTGGTAAAAAGGTAACATTATTTATATGAAAGTGAAAGGAAATGGAGCCTCAGCTGTCTGTAACCATCCCACTCATTGCTGCAGCATAATCATTGCTTTGGTTACTGCAGAGAACTTAAATCTCAAAGTCAGCAATGCAGAGGGTACATGTCCTGAACTTAGGAATGTAACATGTGTATTAATGGTGAGACATAATTGGGCTCATTTAAACAATTGCTAGGTATGAAATGGACTGTCCTCTCTTAGGATAATGTCCAATTAACAGAGTTCTATTAAAAGTCAGGCTGGAGAACAAGACAGGACTCAAAAGTTAATTGACTGTTTAGTAGCCTGTTAGCATTTGGAGATCTGAAATGAACTTTGCTTCATACTTAACAAACTAGAGTTTTTTAAATTGGAAAAATATTTGTTATAGTGCTCCAGCTGTTATCATTATAAGTGACTGGGGACTCCTCTAGTTTTATTTATTATTCCTTCATTTAAAGTTCACCGCACTATATTTTAAATAGCAACATGTGAACTAGGGGGAAAAATCAATCACCTTTTACTGAAGATTCTTCAAAGCCTGAATAAAACCATACTGCCAGCCCTGAGAAAGCTGTAAAGCAGACACTAAGAGCAGACTATTTTTTGTGGCTCATATCAGAGACAAACACCACAGACTGGAAAAGGTTATTTACGTTCTATAGAATCCAACTGAATAGGGGTCTTCTTGCAACAGAGAATATACCTTTGGGATGCTGCAGTTTCTATTAGGTTGGAAGGGGCAAAGGAAAAAAAAAGTCAGTGTATTTCAGTTACAATTCTAAAATATATCCTTGCTTCTGTTAGTCTCATAAAATAAAAATATCTGCAAAATTTATTTTTTTCATTAACATAAAAAATGTTCAATCAGAGTTTAAACTTGAGGGTAGTTAAAACCGTGAAACAATGTTGGGAGGAACTGATTGTTGCCAATTAATTTACAGTTCTTTGCATGCATCAGGAAATTATGTACTAGAAAGCCTCAGAAGGTTTCTTGCCTAAGACAGCCATCTGTTGAGGGCTCCCTGAAGGGTGGTGAGGGAGGGTTCATGATATGAAATTCAGGAAGAATTTCTTTATAGAGAGGGTGGTTAGGCATTGGAATGGGCTGCCCAGGGAGGTGATGGAGTCCCCATCCCTGGAGGTGTTTAAGAGTCACATGGATGTGGTGTGGGGGACATGGTTTAGGGACACTGGCAGTGTAGGGTTAATGGCTGGACTTGATGATCTTGAAGGTCTCTTCCAGCCAAATCATTCTATGATTCTATGATTCTATGAAAGCTGGAGGTACTGAGCTTGAGGAGTCAGTGTGAAAGCTGGAGAAGGGACCATTGGGGTTGAACATGCTTTTGTGCTCAAAGAAAGTCTGTTGGTAGCAGTGTGTGCAAGAGGCTGCACAAAGGTGATGTGGGCCAGGCAGCCAAGATGGAGAGATGTGTGGGAAGACGACAACAACATTGAGGGGGTCAGGGTAGCCCATTATCTTCGAAAAACAGATTCATAAGAGAAGGCTACAGACTGCAGTCCTCCTACTGCAACAGAGAAAGCCACAGGAACATACTGATTAATAGGACATTATTTCCCATCTCTAACATGGTGACACTGTGGATCCATCCATGGGCCTGGTAATGTTATAAACTTTCTAACCAGCATAGTACGCGCAGTGAACAGACTGCAAAACTGTTTGACTGCATTTATCTTCCCTAAAAACAAGCTGAACAGCAAATAAGGATGTGATTTTAGTTGGCTGAAGTATGGATTTTTAAGCATGCATTTAAATTGAGAAGATCAGATATCCAATTTCATTAAAGAAGAATCATAAATTGCAGAGTTATCTGTCTTACAATATATGCATTCCCTTAAAATTACAGTGCTATGTAATGCTTTGCAGTTGGGGACTGAGCATTGTTAGGTGTTTTGGAGGGAGTAAAACTCTAGCCTCCAAGTCTACCTGAGGCTGATTTAATCAAGTGGCGCTTCAAACCTCCAGGCAGAAGAACTAAGGCAATTTTCATTGTCAGTGTGTTCCCTTGAAAGGTATAGGTGATCCTCCAATTGTCATGCAGTACTGTCACTTGATTTATAGGAGAACCACATATACACATCAGAAACAAAATCAGCAATAATCCCCAAAGGCAGCTGAGTAGCAACTTGTACTTTTCTCCAAGAAGATGGTGGCGTAGGTTCAAGAGCCTGTTTTTAGAGAACAAACTGACTAAGCTATTCATGCATAATAGATCCCAGTTTTCACCCATTGCCTTTGACCTAAAGAGTTACGTTGTGTTCACTGGTCTGTGATTGGGATATCACAAGCCTAAAGCAAGAGATTCTCATCTACACCAGTACAAATAATTCATTCAGGAGTAAGACTCTACGTTACAGTACTTGAGTGTGTGAAGAGACTGGCACAGGTCATCTCATTGTTTCTTTTTAAGGCAGAAGTAATAACTGCACATCAATATATTTGGATGAGCTGATGTCTTACTGAAAGAAGCTACTTGGGAATAAAAATCTAAGTCTTATTCCACTGATGAATCTGCAAACTATTTCTTATTTCTGCAGGCAAACATGGGCATCCCACAGCTCCACTGAGTGTTCTGCTCCAGACAATGTGTCAGCGCAGTGACGATTGCTTAACTGTTTAGGGACCATGAGATGCAATATATATTTTATCATTGTACTACATCAAAAAGGAAATTGTGTTATTACAACCCATCAAGAATGTCCAATTTCAGACAAAACAAATTATTCTGAAGATACCTGCTTTCACTTGTAATGTGTTTTTACAGCTACCTCTGGGAATATACTGGAAAGTATCATTAAAAGAAAATCGAAGAAGCTGTTCAGTTCTAACCAAATTTTCACATTTTAAACTGTCTGTTCCAAGAACAGAGAGAAGGCTTGTGACATGTTGTTGAACTAGAAAAAAAAAAGTTCATCTTGCCAAGAATCCTTAAATAAATAATAAATTGTAAATATATTCAGACATATACCACTTGGCATAAAATCACACTGCAGCATGGAACAGATACAAGCCCAAACAATGAACAGATGCAAAACAGAAGAAATCACAACTGCTATCTAAAATGCAGATTGCAAGATAATATTTAGATATGTTAGAGCTTCTTTGTCAGTGTTTTATAGTACTTGGAGATAATAGTATACCACATTGTTCTCCCAGAATTTGAAATACTAATGAAAATAAGTGTGCTACAGATCAGAGAATCACTGAATGATAGGAACTGGAGGGACCTCTGGATATCATCTATTTCAGTCCCCCTGCCATGGCAGGTTCACCTAGAACTGTGGCAGTAGTGTAAATTCTGCAAATCCCAGGGCATGTTAACAGGAAGATGTAAATACAAGAAATGATTATGGTTGTTAAAATGTCATAATGGAGTTTAAAATTTATAATCTGTAAGTCAAAGTACATCAAGCTTGAAAATGTAAGGTTTGTTCATCCTGAAAGATTAATGGCTCAGTTACCTCATATTTTAAAAGTTTTTTTCAGCCTTTTCTAAATGTGCAGGGTCTGGTCAGAAAGGCACAAAAACTCACCCCAAAAGATCAGTTCCTCAGGTATCTCAAATTTACTAAGACAGGACATCTTAATTATTCTTTCTTGCATGAACTCCTGAGATATGTGGCATTCTGTCAAATAAATAAACAAATGGTATTGTTTGGCTCCTGTCACCCTAATATACAAAAGCACTAGGAATTTCTAGAGCCTTGTAGAACAGAGAAAAATCCTGTGTTGATATGTCCTTGCTAAATACTTAGGTCTAGTGATCCTTCTGCCTGAAATGAAACTCCCCTCCAAGGATAAGGAGCAAGAGCATGACTGAAAATTCACCCTACCATCCATTAAACATGGAAAGATCCATCATACTCTCTCCTTTGTATTTACTAGCTTCTGAGCAGAGGAGATAGAAATTAAGCTATACCTGTCCGTTTTTTTCTCTCTCACCAACTTCAAAATAAAGACTTTAAGACCAATTATTAATAAGTCTTACTGCTACCATGTCTGGTAACTAGAGCTTGTTTTAAAATGTAGCTGTCCATTCAATGCTTCTAAAGGTTCAGGGTCAAAAACTGATGGTCTGAAGTAAGGAAGGAGGTTGTATCTCTGAACAAGAAGACATAACATCTGAAGGCTGAAAGGAGAAGATAGATGCTTCTCACACAGCCTGACAAGTCTTCAGAGGTAGTACCAAGTCCTCTTGTGCTCAGAGCTGTGAAAGAAGGGACATATGGCTTCCACCACTAGAAGACAGTGGCGTTGCTTGTGTTCATTGCTCTGCACTTTTGAAAAGACTGGGATTTTTCCTGTATGAGAAGGAATCAAACTTCTGATAAATCTTGGCTAAATAGGGTCATAAGAGCCCTGTGATTAGACTTCTCTCAAAATGATACCCGAAGAAAAGCACCATGGTATGACTGAACTGTCCGAGGCATGGACCGCTGTAAAAGGCAGCCTTTGGCAAGTCATCAAAGTTGACCCTCTGCTTTCTTTGCATTTCTAAGGATCTAGCTGTAATGATGAGGAATGGAAATTCTAAAGGCTCACTTTACCTCTGCATATTCCCCTTGCAGCTCTGAAAGCTGGCAGGAAAATACTCTCTGTTAACATCTCAATCTTCATTGGTTCCACTAATGAACAGTGTCTAATTCGCAAATCATGGCCACTTAAGGATCAACTGATTGTGCTTCATAGTGAGTCCTCATGCCACTGCAAATCCTACCAGGCAGGAGGTTTTTGGCAGCTCTAGTATGCACATCTAGAGATCTTTGTAGGTCTTTCTTGGCAGTTCAGACCACCATAGTAAAAGGTAACAAGCTCTTAAGTAGTGTTTAACTGTCACACCCCTGTAATGGGAAGATAGAAGCCCAATGAAGATGAATATAGATATGTCCGTTTATGACAAGTAATTGCTTCTGTTAAGATTTATCTTTATTGTTAAGACCCAGCTCAGCCATAAAACTATGTTTCTTAATCTCAAATTAACACAGTGGACTCAAATTTGGCTGAATTTGTGCGCTGATAAATTTAAATAAACCATCTGTTCATCTGTAAGAACCCGATTTTCTTGCTTTTAGAATTAAAATTAGGTTATCATGTTTCATTTTTGTGCACAGATTTGCCTTTATATGTATATGACAGGTAAATTATAAAAAGCTTTTCCAAAATTACTACACTGTCAAAAGATGAATGCATAATGATCCTAACAAATCAGTAAATACTACAGAGTTAATGTGCCGTAACTGTGAACCCCCACGTCTTCAGTTCAAGAAGGTTTTGTATTTAAACATGAAGCCAACTTGTACTGCAAAGACAATGCAAAGACCATTAGGTTAGTGAGACAGCATATCTAACATTAAAGGACTGTCAGCATTCATTCTAATCAAAATACATTTTTGAGTGCTGAAGGATATGATAACTAGGAAAGCAATTAACCCTCTAGTCTAATATTAAATGCCACTCTAGTTAAATATTCAATGGTGGCAGCACCACAGAAGAGTTGACAAATTAAGATAAACAATGGCATAAATTGCAAACTAGATTAAACTACACTGAAGATTGATGGCTTTCACTAAATATTATGATGATAGATCCAGTTGGTCACAGGGTTACAGGGAAGCCAATGACTTTCAAGTCTCTGTTACAGGCTGTGCATGTGACAATACCCACTGCAAAAGCACTTATCCGAGTTCTTCCACTGGATGTACCTCTCTCAGATTAATCCAGGTAATCTGTATCATAAAACCAAAGATATTAATAAATCTTTAATTTATGGTGTTCCTTGTCATTATCAGCCTCTAGCTGCCTGCCTGCTTAGGCTCAAAAGGCACAAAGGTGTGGATCACAAAAATATTCTGCAGGAAACCTAGTTGTTTGATAGCTGAAACTGATATGACCTAAAACCACTTGAAGTCTCTAATTCACACTACTTTGGCACTCTACATCACACAGTCATAGCCAACAGGTATAACAGTCAGTCTGCTTTATTACTCCAAAAATCAAAACATTTACTCTGGCATACCTATACATCCATGCTCCATGTAAACCTCACCACTTGACAAGGTCAGACAACTTTTGAGCCAAATGTTTAACCTTGGTCTGTTATCTGGGTTTGTTTTGTAGAGCTAAAACATATGTACATACAAATAAATGTAGTTTGTAACTGTCTGACAGCTAAGAAGACTAGATAGCTGGGTTTTATTTTCATTTCAAAGGCCTTATGTTGTTCAAGGAAATTATATGAAATCTTCAGGAAACAATTTTCATTATTATTATTTCCTGTATGATCTTAGTTGTGAAGCGGGATGAAGTAGCACAGGGGAAAGGAGAATACTTGCTACTTAAATTTCAAACAGTGAATGTTAAGCTATAAGTATTTTCTTCAAAAATCTTCAGAATTTGGGCTAACCAAATATCTAAGTTTTCAAAATAATTAGCTATGGCTTAAACATGCTGAGATGAGATATCAAGTATCACATCCCTCTTAGAATGTATAAGGAATATATTGGGGAATTTTTCAAGCATCTGAAGCAGATTTTGTCATATCAGGCATCATATCACATCAAGCTTCTCTCATGATGAATAAACATTAAATTGCATGGTTTTAGAGCAGTTCTAGAAATGCACCTGTGTCTGGGAAAGTATAAAACCAGAAAGGCTATGTTGTGGGGAAAAGAAATTATGTGCAGTAAAATGGACATACCTTTAGAGTATGGGTGATCAAAGGTAAAAAATGGTATCGGTTCTCCAAGTTAGTCCTATATATTTACCTTGGATAGATGTTCTAGGTGAACCTCGGTTCAGGTTAGGAATCAGTGTAAATAGAGAATTGGAGACCCAGCCTGTAATTCACCTCTTGGTCACAGAATCACAGATTCACAGAATCACAGAATGTTAGAGGTTGGAAGGGACCTAGAAGGTCATCTAGTCCAACCCCCCTGCCAGAGCAGAATCACCTAGATTAGGTCACACATTTTTAGCTGTTTACAAAGCTTCTTAACTAGCAAATGCAATAGTGAAGGATGACTTCAGGCTAAACATATCAACATTTCACTCTAAGCAAGGTTCTCAAAGTACTCCACAGTTCCATTTTCCCAGCCCGGTAGCAGAGCACTTCACTTCCCTAAGCCCTTTAGGCCTTTGCAGAGACTGAGGGACATGAAGACCGAGATGATCAGCAATAACTTAATTCACAGCTGATTCCAGTCACTGCCAATGCAAGATTCCAGTCACTGCCAATGCAAAACTGAACATGATAAAGCATTAGCAATTTTCATCTGTTAGTATATTTAATGTTTAATTCAGAATCTGTTTGAGGAAGGAAAATATGCTGGGAATTTTCTAGCAGGTGCTCATTTAGCTTGCTACACAGGCAAATGTCTGATTCAGACTCATAATGCCTGCAAACAGAAGTGGTCATTTAAGTGTATGTCTTATCTGTTTGGAAATGTGACCCTTAGCTATGAATTTATTTCAAGGTTAACTCCACACTGATATTAATAGAAAACTTCCATGCATCCCAAAGCTGACCTTTTCAGTCCAAGATAAAATAGTTTGGAAGGTTGTTTCTGCAATCAAAACAGACTAGCAGTTTTCTCTCTCATACGTATTAGAAGTGACATTTATATAACACCAGACACAAGTTAAGAGTAACATAAAAAAAAAGTATCTCGAATTTCATTTCATCCTTATTTATAGTTCTTAAAACAACCTGGTCACATCCTACTTTGAGCAGGACCATAGGCTCATTGTGCAGTTGTCTAGAATATGTAAATGGAGCTGCAGTGAAAGTCTGTCAGTTGCAGTGCCTATTTACTGCATATTTTGGAATCCATCTACAGTAAGGCAAGGGGAGAAAGGCTTTGGTGTTGTTAAAAAGGCTGCTAAATGCCCCTCTGGGGATTCTCATACTGCAGCAGAGTTGTTGGAGTGTTGGGAAGGGTGTTGGGAAATCTCAAGAATAAGGTTTTTGTGAATATTCACTATTAGCATGTTCCTTTTATTCTACAAGCCTGACCTGATCTAACTAAACTAATGCTAACATGAGATTCTCCAGAATCAGGAAGATTTTGAGCAAACCAAAACTACCTTTTAAACAACTGTTCATATTAGTACTGGGATTATAGTTCTTTAGATGAAAGCAGTTGCAGTTGATTGCAGACTCCACTTACAGTGCATGTTAAATGCATAAAACATGCAAGTAGGCTCACAAATTAGATTTTTCACTTGACAGTCCTAAAACATCGCCAGTGTCTTTAGTATTATTCTACCCAGTTATTTCTGCATGTTCTACATCAACACTGATGCTCAAGGAATGACCTCAGAGAATACTCTGGTTTTAATACTAAAATAATATAGTTCACTTATTATCAAAGCTATTCAACAAAGAATTTGTGGGTTTCCTCCCCATATAAAGAAATTATCCTAATGTGAGCAACAAGATATTGGCTGAAACTGTCCATAAATGCTTATATCAGAACATCTTTTAACAGATGATTGTGCAGAGCATTGAAGATACCAAGAATTTCTGATTTCAAGACATTATCCACCTACTATAACTCAAATTTTGGAACTTCTGTCCCTCCCCTGTAATATTTATTGAATTTCTGTGGTACATTAGCTATAAAGTTTGATTTATTCTAGTTTCCCTTAGAGTATTTGTCTTCAAGCTTATATTAATTAGAAATCTGTATTTTTCTTAATACTAGCCTTTTTTGTACAGTGGTCTTTTGTAAAAGTACTTCTTTGGAAATAGATCAGAAAATAAAAAGTAATACAAAGACTGCCAAGCATTACTTCTATTATGTGTTACCAGGATCTCAACATCTTAAAACCCATCTTATTTAATAATGCATACAAGTATTCTCTTTTTTTTTTTTTTTTTCTTTCCCTTTTAATTCGGGTGTGAAATCTGCTAAATAAAAATGAAGTTGTGAAAAAAAATGTATTGGGGTAAGAGCCATTCACTCCCATTTAATCTATAAGGATTATATGCTAAATTATCATGTTGAGTGAGCCCCTTACTCCTTAATTTTTCCTCATAGGGAAACCTTCCCACTAAGCAACCTTGATTTCTTCACAGTTTTTTTGTTTGGCTGTTATACTGAAGAAAATGTAAATGTAGATCTATTGTAAACTGGATGTGTTATGTTGTATAAATTATGCTATGTACTTGGACATCCTGACATTTGTTCTGCAAGTAAATGGAGAACAAAGAGCTTGTTTGCTAGAGGTGATTGCACATATCTCTGTATAAAAGGAGGCTAGAGCTGTTGGCATCACAAAGAGCAGACTGAGTGGCATTGATCCAAGAAGTCCTGCAGCAGCAGGAGCAGGGACTGGGAAGTAGCCTATCCAAGTACTTGGCCCTGTGGTTCCGTGTTAGTCCAGAGTGGTGTCAGGGAGGAGGTGTTTAAAGCACTGGGGTTCCCTGTTTTGCCATCACACCTCGTGGTGAAGGTGGTTTTATGCTATTTGTTGTAGACACAACACTGGGCTAACAAAGTCAAAGAGGAAGTTACTCCAGTCTGAAGGAACTAGACCCCAGGTATTTCTACTAATAGTCCAGGCTTTTTTCACAGTGTCCTAAAACAGACCTTGGCAAAATTTTGTTTCAGGTGAAAATTGAATATACATGTCAGTTCAGTGCAATAGTGAGCTCTGTGAAAACTAAAAGCAGAAACACAGTTTGAATTCTGTTTGCTAAATGTGTGTTATATGAGATTTTCTCAGATAGTAAAAAGCAAACAAACAAACAAAAAAATCAAGAAAAAAGCCAATAACAAAGCACACACATAAAAAAACTCCCAAAAAATATCAAGGAAAATTAAAAGGAAAAGAAAAAAAAGATGTTTTGAGCATTGTATTCTTTAAATGTGTAATAGCTTTTTAAATGTTAAAATTACTCTCCACATGGCTCAGCTTTTCTAATTTACTTCTTGTTATGTATATTAACTGCAGTCTCAAATTCATTTTCTTTACCCAGCTTGTAAAGTAAAAGAGCATATTGACTTAAATCTCTAGTCATGGCCAGGTTGAGAGGGGGACCAAGTAGCATTATTGATTGTGACTTTGTTGGCTGGAACTGAGATTTGGTGCAGAACATTAGCAACTGGAAAGCTGAACTTCACCATTGCAGTAGCAGTGTGTATGTTACCATGGAAGCAGACTTGAGAGGGAAGACTCAACTGCAAAGAGGGAATTAACTCTCTCAATATAGATGCAAATAACTTTTACAATGCTAACCTTCTTATAGATAGCTCTTAGCAAGACTGTAAACCCAGATCAATAACCGTTTCATGATTAACCCCAGTGGCAGGAAGAATTGACAATAACCCACCTGCTGCCTACAGAACTGTGCTCATTCTATACAATGGATCCCAGGCAAAAGCTCACATTTAGGCCATGTAGGATAAACCACTCTGACAGAAAAGTGCAATACAAATCACACAGGAAAAAAAACCTACAAAATGCCAATATAACTGGTAAATTATTCAGTGTGGGAGCAGGTGGACAACATACGTACTAGAAGAAGAAAAGGTGGTTTTGTCATTTGATTCCACCTCCTCATGATTTCCTCATAAAACAGCTTTGATCTTGGAAGCATATATTTCAATAGTGTCTTAATATTCTGGGGAAATAATACTTGAGTTAAATTAAGCTGAAAATGACCAGAGTATTATTTAGGTAAATGTGCAGAAGTACACTTGGCATATTTCCTTCAAAAACACTGTAAGAATTAGAATCCTAAGTCCCGTGAGATAATCGCACTGCCAGTATAAGGGAACTGAAAATGGACCTAAATGTCTGAAAAGTTAAAACATGCCTTAAATACCAATCCATAAAAATGCTGCTGGTGTATCTCATTTCTCATGTGTCATTCAAGAAGTTTACTCGCATTCACTTAATCTTTTGAAGGTGTTGAGTATCTCTTCTGTTGCTGTTAGCTGCTAGACAGACCTCTGCTTATCTCTCAACAGGTAATCCATCCTCTGAGCACTTAGTCATGAGGTTTGAAAATGGCCCTTACTTTTTGGAAGAAATTTACTTTTTTGGAAACAATTTACTTCTATACAACATTCTCAAATTCAGTCCTGTTGTTAGGAGGGTGCAGAGGCAGTCCATTTGTGATTTACTGTATATATTAACCTACAGAATCTGTTAAACATGTTTTAACTCTACTGTTTCAGCACTGGTCTAGCTTCTCTTATTTTCCTCTTTTGTCCCCAGTTTCTGGCTGATGACTGAATTCCCTTTGACTTCAGTGAGATGAAGCTTAAGACTCTGTCAGGGCTGAAATCCAACTAAAAGCTGAAGAAGTTAGGAGGAAGATATGAAGTGTTATACTTGATTTCCATCAAACAATCCAGATGATATGTTGTATCAGTTTCTGCTTATGAAGACAGAGCCACATAAATTCCCCAGTAAATCCACTCACACATCCTATTAAAAGAAAAAATCCTTGCTTCCTCTTTTCTATAACTTATACTAAAATATATTTGCTTGCCTGATCTCAAAATACAACAGCACTTAAGTCACTACAAAAAAGTATTTAATCGCCCTAGTACCTTGACCAACAGGAACAGAGCTAGGCAGACTGTCAGCAAAGACAAATGAGTCACAAACCAAAACTTAAAAGAACTGGCACACAGAACTAAAACAAATAATTACCTTTCCATAACAGACTTGAGAGTAAATAGCTGAGAAGTATTGATGTGCCTGGTAACAACACAAATATTTTTCTACCTTAATTCTCTCTGTTCTGTTGTCTCATTCCACTGACTTTGCGTCTATCACTAAAGCTGAGTTAGGGATCCTTGTGGCTCACAGTGCTATCTGCTTCCTAGGAAATGAAAATAAACTTTATAGCTAACTGGTGGCTGAGGCCAGCATAGCTTAACCAAATCACAGGTCATAAACTGGTATACTGGAGTTCATAATCTAGAGCAACCTCCTGCTTAACACCATGACTACAGCTGACTCTGCTCAGCTGTGGTTGCGTCCAGCCAGGCCTCCAAAAAATCTCCAACAAAGGAGATTTTGCAACAGTCTTTTTGCATGACCTGTTCTTGTGCTGTGCTACTCTACTAGCAAAAAGGTATTCCAAATTTGAATCGCTGAATGAAAAATCTGTGACACTTCTTCCTTTTCTATCATTTGGCCTTACCAGGAGTCATTTCACCCCATAATATCGATCCTGGTCTTTAAGAAGCTGTACATGCCCCTTGGTCTACTGAACAAACATCACCAGTCCAGCTCCCTCCACCTGATCCAACAGGACTCCTGCCTATAGCCTCTGTCTGTCATAGTTCTCTGCAGCACATTTTCCCATTTCTCCATAGCCCTTCCCAACTGGGAGGTGCAGGACTGGATGCAGTACCCCAGGGCAGCCTCATCAGTGTTGAGCAGATTATAGTATTCCTAAATCTTCTGGCCATCTTTCTCCTAATGCAGCCCAGTGTTTGGTTTACCTAATTTGAAATGATAGCTTAATTTAATAAACAGTAGATTGACTAGATTCAGAAGCAATTGAGTATGGATAACAAGAAAAGAACTCTAAAAAGCTGAGTGAATAATAACTGGGATGTCACTTTGAGAACAAGAGATATCTTTGGCAGGAGTTTCAGCTAGATGGAGGAGGAGTGGCATCTCTGCTCAGAAGGTGACAGGGAAGGTATGAATCAGAAGTGAGGAGACTGAGGAATTCACTAAGGCAGGTTTATTAGTGCTCCTTTGGTCAAAATTTACACAAGACGGCTATTTAACTTCAAAGACTTCTGTTCATACCATGAAAGTGCAAACAAAAGAAACTAGATGAGCTAGAGCATTCTTACATTGATAAGTCAGTATGGGAGGTTCAGTTTTTAAACTGAATACAAATCACTGGAATAAATGCCTTAGTATTATGCCATTCTGTAAGGCCACCAATTACATGATCAGCTGGTTATAGGTAGGTCTTCATTTTGACATCTTCTATTTATGCATTCTCCTGTGATTATGGAAATGAAAGTGAAATCAAATTGGAATTGAGTAATGTAAATCTGTAGGAAGAGGAGTATGGCAAAGGCTGACAGGTGCTGGTTCAGGAGTGTATGATGTCACAGTTGTGGACTGAGTGATGTCTCTACAGGTCCCGTGTTTCACAGAATCACAGAATCACAGAATCACAGATATTAGGGGCTGGAAGGGACCTAGAAGATCATCTAGTCCAACCCC
>JANHGL010011490.1:0-16251 GCA_024611195.1 Ceyx melanurus | reverse complement strand
TCTTGGTGGCCCTGCGTTGGACTCTCTCCAGTAAATCTCTCTCTTTTCTGAACTGGGGTGTCCAAAACTGGACACAGTACTCGAGGCGGGGTCTCACCAGTGCAGAGTAGAGGGGGAGAAGAACCTCCCTTGACCTGCTGGCCACACTTCTCCTAATTCTTCCCAGGATGCCATTGGTCTTCTTGGACACAAGGGCTCATTGTTGGCTCATGGACATCCTCCTGTCCACCAGGACACCCAGGTCTCTTACCTCCATTCACATCTAGTCAAGAACTGCAATTAATAGTGACCATGGCATGAGCTGATTAATTCATGTTTACCAAATGTAAATGAAACAGCTGGATGGTTCTACCAAATCTCATGCTATGGATCTAGAGAATTATCCTATACTTGACAACAGCAGGAGTCAGGTAGGATGCTTCCTTTAATTGAGATTATATTTCCTTTTGGGACTAAATCATCATAATCAAGACCTCTGCATGCAAAATGCCACCCAAATAAACAAAAGCTAGTTGCAAATTCACATGTAGAGACTAAGACAAAATAGCAAACATGTTGGCACAGGTTACTCAGGAAAAGTGAGAATAGTAGACAAGGCAACAGCTCCATCCTCACTTGCATATGGAAAGGCCACTGCTTCTAAGGGGAAATATGAATGAGTATTTGGGTGAGGCCAGCAAGGTGGGGTTAGAGGCTTGGAGAGCTCTTGCTCCTCCATAGAGCCTGTGGACAAAACCAAGAGATAGAAAACAGAAAAATCAAACTGAACTGGTGACAACAACTTTCTGGCATGTCCTGGTTTGGGTGAAAACCAAGCAAATTCTGTTCGGTGATTTTACTTTTCAGCTCAGGTTTTCTAACTGGCTGCGCTTTCTGGAGTTAGCAGCATGTTCTGCAGACAGCGTCTGCTTCTAGCAGTGATAACACCTCATGTTTAGAGTTACTACCAGGGATGGAATGCAAACCAAGGCCAATGCTAGAATTTGTGTATTGCACTGAGAGGTGCAGAAAAGTGGAAGACTGCACCTGTGGGGAGGGGCAGACAGGACAGGTGACCCCAGACTGACCAACAAGGTATTCCAGCCCATAGACGTCATATCCAGTATATAAAGTTGGGGGGTCTGGAGATTCGGCCCTTTTCGCTTCCGGTCTCTCTCTTTAGCTTTGGCTCTCGTGTTGTTGTTTTGTTGGGTTTTTTTTGTTCGCTCCCGAGACCCGGTGCCAGAGTCCAGCTCCTCCACAGCATCAGTGAGGGTGATATAATTACCATCTGGGGGGGGGGGGGGGTGTTGGGTTCGGTACTGGCTTTGTACATATTTGTATATATTTCATTTTCATAGTTAATTAAATTGTTCTACTTTCCTTTTCTAATCACTAAGTCTCTCTCCTTTATTCCTTTTCTATCCCCTTTGGGGAGGGAGGGGGGTTAAAAGAGAGCGTCTGTTATCGGTCCGGGGGTTGCCCTGACCCTAAACAGTGACATGGTGGAACAGAAGACTGGTGTGGTTTTTTTAAATATTTTTCTGTCCAGTAAGACTCTATAGCATTGTATCCACTTAAATTAGCCTGTGTCTTTGACCTGCTTATATAAAGTGTAACAGAGTGTTTAAGTCAGATCTTATGAAGTTCAATAGTTCTTTTTCAATAGAACACCACCAAAGTGGATAGCAATGTGTGATTACTGAAAATGAAGCAAGAACAAGGATAAAAATGAGTATATAAAGGAACAGGAACAGGTTTCATCTAAACAGCACAGTCTGAGGATATGTTGTAATGAGCTGTAGTTCAGCAAAGGCTTTCTTCAAGTGAAACAGCACTCATCTTTTACAGTCTCATATACTCTTCTATTCCAGAGAGTAACACACCTGGTAGTGTTCCAGGACTGAATCTCATCTGCACTTTCACAAGGATTATAGTCTATGTGCAGACACAGAAATGTGTGTCTGAGCATTGCTGACAAGCCACCCACCATATCTAACACTGCAAATGTTGTACAAAATCCAAATTGATTTTGATACTTCAGGTTTCCAGGAGTTTGTGCTAACTGAATTAATTTGAAAGGGAAAGTCCTTTTTACCTTAATACATCTTGCTGGGGAGGCACTGGGGGTGATATTTAGGCAAAGAAGTAAAGTCTATTAAAAATCATTAAAATGGAGAGACTTGATGTCCCAGACAAATCCAGCACACTTGATGGGAAATGTATTGCTTCTGTGAGCTGAAGAGAATTCACTGTGTGGGAAGAAGTCTGTGCTAAAGCAGTATCTAATGTATTCTTAAATGGGAGATCAGGAGTCTGCCTAGTGGAACAGGCAATCAGCAAAAATCAGCTATTAATCTAAACTCTTCTTGCTTGAAGAACAATTTTCCATACCTAAAAATGCTCCTCTACAAACCATGTCAAGGTAGAACTTAAACCCTTCACTCATCCCTATTATAATAAGTTTCTTCCTAACAGAGAGCTCAATCTCAGGGAGAATTTACTGGGAAAAACAGAGTCAGGCAAAGGAAACCCATTCCATAATGGTTTCTGCTGCACAGCAGAATCCTTTTGCCTTCTGCTTATTCATCAGGGTGCTCTAAGAAGAAAAAGATACTTCTTCTGGCTCTATCTGCAGGGGAAGGAAGTTCATAATGGTTCAAGAGCTGGGATTTGACCATGGCCCCTTGTTGTTGCAGCTACACCAGCATAAAGAGCTGGTCTCTCTACTGCCTATTAACAATTTCCCATGCTTTGCTGCAGGTAGGTCTGTGCGCTGCCTTTGCAATGCTGACCACAGTTTGTCTTGACATCTCATTTCTGCCTCGAGAACTCTCTCATGACTGCAGCCTCACCTGTGAACAGCCTTGGGCCCCAGCCTGGTACAAGCCTTCCAAATATCAAGACAGTTATCTTTTTGCTGCCACTTTACTGCACCAAGTAAGACTTGGTATTCAGCCTTGCATTTTTCAGAGGCCCTCAAATAGGAATGGACACAGTGCTTATTCTTGCTCATGGAAGTGACACATAGTATGGGAACTGGTCTCTATCTGCAAAGGAGAGTGTGTGAAGTGATCCATAAATTTTGCACAATTTGATGTATCATTTAGTGGTGCACAACAAGCCCAACAAGTTTCATTTAAGCTTCTTCTCACAATAAAAATGTAACAGTGCTCCAGTGTATATTCTGAAGAAAACTGCTAAGAGCTTTTGGGTTTTTTTTCAGGGGTGAGACTTGTGCTACTTAATTTTGAATATCTAATTGAGGTAGTCTTCTCCCCCCTCAGCCCATTTTACTGTCCCTCAAATAATTAGCATTGTTTCTCATTCTACCACTGACTTTCCAGACAACTTTCATAATAAAAATCAAGCCACAATGAAATATGTCTCCAGATAGATAACATGAATTGAAAACAAGTCTACATAGTTGCCCATGTGCAGTTCTCCATCATAGCTATAACTACATGTATAGGTAGATATTTATCAGTAATATGGAAAGTCTAAAGAGAGTAAAGCAAAATAATTTTCAGCTAAACACAGCTGTGTAGCTATTGCATCCTTAACACATGAGCCATCAACAGATCTTTATCAGTGAAAATAAAACGTAACAAAATTAATAAAAGACAGATTTGTGGAAACTGTGCATACATAGCTGGAAATTTCTACATTGTTAACCCCTACTGTCTTTCATTCTTTGGCATACAAATAATGTAACTTAAGTACAAACTCTTTTTTGTTAATTTTCATCATCCTGGCCTGTTGTCAGCTGCTATGTACAAAAGAACAATTACAGACATATTAGCCACCCTCAGCTTTTGGTAATGTGTCCTCAACTCTTCATGTAGTAAACAAGATTATGTTCTTTATGCTTCAGTGGATGAGATATTGCTTTATGATGGCTGGCCATTCTACAAGGGGAAAAACAACCTATCAGCTCACCTTCAGCTCATTGGTGTAAATGTTGAGTGCGTTGCTATAGCAACAACCCAAAATAAAGAATTCACTAGTTCATCCTACTGGCATCTCTTAAATTACTCAGTGTTTTGGAAGGGAAGAAAATGGATTTGGTTCTTGTTCAGCAGTAGTCTCAAAAACAAGAAAAACTGTCCCCCTTGATAAGATCCAAGATGGGCATTTTAGTGCTACCAGACTGCAAACTACAACAGCTGCAAAAGCTGCTGAGAGCCCTGTGACACTGCTGAGCTACTACCTAATCCTGGAGAAACCAAAGGCCTGTTAAAGCCTATATCTTGTAAATGCCTAAGTAGATGATTTTGTAGCCCTGCAGAAAAGGGCACAGCTTCCCCATTAGTACTGTCCAGGGTGGTTGGGGGAGCTCTGGATCACAGCAGTTATTTAAGCAACAGCATTGATGTAAATCCACTTTTTTCCCTGCACCTAGCACAGCAGCTTCTCCCACCTCTGAGAATGCTCCAAAATGTTCCCGCTGGGTCCCCACAGTCCTGCTGGCAGTGGCTTTTGGCCGGGCCCTTCGCCGGCCCTTCCCTGGTGCGGACTGGCCTGCACTGGAGCTGTTCTCCTGGGCAAGAGGAGACTGTTTGCTTTTTCAAGACTAATGTGGATGCATAAATTAGGAATTGGTTTGACAGTATTAGTCCACTTCAGGTCTGAGATGGACTCCCAGGGTTACAAAAATCACAGCTTTTTAATGCTACTGATTGTTTTTGTATCCTTGTTGTGTGGCTAATACTGGTCATCCTCTTGTTTCCAGTGGGTGGGTATTGCATCACAATGACTGGTGCTTCCTCTTTGCCAGACATTTTCTCTATATTTTTTCTCAATGAAATCAAAGTGTTTTTTTCAAAGAGAGCAAGCATTATAGGAAAGACTCTTTACTGTCCACAGATATTTTTAATTTTGAAGAATATTTATATAAAGCAATTGAAATCTTGGTGTGTGAATTCACAGTGTTTGTCAGGTATGCTAAAACTCTTGCCTGTGCTATTTTATCATGTCTCAGTTACAGCAATGTCATCTGCTTAAAAAAAAAAAAAAAAGGTCTTGTTTCATGAATATCTTACTGTAGGATTTTTGCAAAGATATTTTTCCAGACAGTTGCTCAGCACACTTGCTTCAAGATGTCTGAAAATGGTTCTTCAGAAAAAAAGGGCTATAATTTGACTCTGAACTTCTGACTATAACTACTTGAGTTTTCTCATGCAATAATTGAAAGCTCTTAAAAGGTACTAACAAGCTTTCCAAATTGTCTATTTCTCACCATCCTTTGCTAGCATAGGAGAGTCCTGGTATGTACAGAGTTTTGGTATCAGCAATTCCATTATACTCAGAACACTGCTAAATGTTGTTAGTCGATGTGCTTTTTGAGATTGCCTATTTTGTAAAAGCCTCGCTTTGATACAATCCCCTATTGGTATCTCTCCCCATTTTATCTGCAACTTTCAAGTATTTGCAGACATTTATAAAAGCTTCGTCAACATCCACATACATTTTTAGCTGCAAGATGCTGCTGTGGTCTAAAGCTGCCCTGCAAATACAGGAAACCTGAGTGAAAAAAGAGGCCTCGGAAGGTTGAGAAACTTCTCTTAAACATTATCTGTTCATATAGGTCAGCATCATTCTCCTAAGTAGACAGCTGTCTCACAGAAAGGGCATCATATTGTTCTCTTGTAGTTAGGAAAGATAACTTTTGTATGTAATCGGTAGATAACATACAAATAAACAAATGTGTGATATCATCACTCTGTACACAGCTTCAGAGGGCCAGCCATGACCTACCTTCATAATTTTTACCTCTGTTGTAATAAATAAACTGCTTTTGTCAGCTTTTGTTATTCTTTCTGTATTCCTTCTAGTCTGCAAGTAACTTGCTGAGTAGAAGCAGCCAAGATCCAGAGGCCTACACAGTCTTGTCAGAAGCCTCTAGAAAGACCTGCTGGTTTAAAGACACTGGGCTTTATTTTTGTACCTCTTGGTCTATTACCACTGCAGCCTGTCACAAGTGCAAGCCTGAGTGGATTTTAGCATTGCTTTTATTGCCTGGTTTGACATGAAAATACATGTTCCAGGAATACAATAATGTTTTACACCACTTTATAAGTGCTTCTGACTGTCCTAATCTACACCTGCTAGCATTTTGGCTGTCACAGGCAGAATCACAACTTCTCCAAGCTTGGAAAAGTGCTGTTTCTCTAGCATCCTATTAATTAGCTCTGCAGGTCATTAATAAAACTGTCAAAGCCTATCACAGAAGACTACTGCACTTCACACTTTTTAAGTCAGCTGCCCTCATTTTCCTAGCCTTTTAACTAGATTCCTGTCCATGGATATCTTCTTTTGCTGTAGCAAAAAATACCATTTTTTCCCAAAGTTGTTTGAATTATCTTTCAAAGTAGTCTTTTAAACCTGTTTGAGTTTTTGAGATGTCTGATATCGCCTTTGTTTTTCCTTTAATTTTCATTATCAAGGAGTCAACGGATTGTTTTGTGAATGCTTTCCTTCAAGTTAATGAGTTCTATCAAATTCCATCTCAGCATGTTTTAGTCACTCACAGGGGTTCAAAGATTAGAATTTGACTGTCAAGTAAATTGTCCTTGTCCATGTTCTACCTACTTTTGTAGCATTTCCCTCAGCAGACCATGAAAATACACTGTTAAAGGAAATAGAGGGACCTAGAACTATATGAGGAAATTAAAGATTTACAAAAAAAGATATATATATAAAAAATACTTATTCTACTGTACTTATAGTTGGTTCTTGGCAATTTTCCTTCCTTTCCTTTATCAATATTAGCAAAAGTTATGTTTGATATAGCTGCAGAAAATAGATATGCCATTATTTAACCTTTTGAAGTACAAGTTTTATGTGCAGAACATCTTTCAAGTAATTTATTCAGAGAAATATGCTGTAGAAAGGCTAAAATTTTACTGTGTATTTGAACTTGGGAGACAAGCATTATTAACAAAAATTTACTACTCTGGAAAATAAGAAAACATTCAAGAACTGAACAACTGAATGGTGGCAAAAGAAGGAATTCAAGAAGTTGTAAATGAGTTACTAGACTGTTTAACTTCAGATCAGTCGTAATCCAGGCTAGCTCTGCATTAGTAAGAAACTAATTACTCTTTGACACCTCTGAAGTGTCTGAGGTGATATGGATTAAAAATCAAACATAATAAAATTACCTGTTACAAAAAATAAAAACAAATGCAGTCAATTTTAAGAAAAAATAAATGAGAACACCTATTAAAATGTGAAAAATTGATTTTATGGAGAGAAAACAACAAATCTGGTACATGTCAGTAACCCCAGTGTTTCTCTCCCTGTTTGATGTAATGGATTCTCTTGCCTTTTAGAAGGACTTGTTCAAAACCATAAAAATGATAACTGAGATGAGAAACAACTTCACAGTCATCAATTTCATTGAGTACTGTAGTTACTTTCCAGATTAGACCTACCTATTTGACTTAGTGCTTCTAATGACCACCACACTGAGAGCCACAGAAGCATGACTCCTAAATATGCCTTCTATACATCCCTCTCCTTTTTGCTTTCTTCCCCTTAGCCTACACAGATTTTCTTCCAACAGAGGCTTTCCCACTAGACTCTGATTAAGAGCACAGAGTCTGAAGGGGATTTATATATCCTTAGTGTTTTACTTAAAGGTGTCTTTCTCCTCTTCGTCCCCATATTGTGACTGAAAGTTTGAGAAAAATCTGGTAGCAGTTAAGTCAGAGTTACAGAAATCAATGAACTGTGAGATAATCGACTGCATTTTACAATCAATTATTTAGACCATTCAATAAATATTTAATGATTTTTTTTTAGGTCAAAATTATGTGGGTTAGAAGAAGGGAGGAAAACTGATGTTTTTGATATTTGTTATGTACTACATTATTAAAACTTTATAACAAATGGATAGAAGTTTTCAAAGAAAATTTGTTTCTTAATTATTTGTCAGGGTAGTAATAACACTTTGAAATATGGTAAAAAGGTGTATGAAGAATTTTAGTGCTGGATGCACCCATGCTTAAGGTATGAGGTAGATTTCCTCTTCTTTGTCAAGAAGAAAAGTCATAACTACCTGCCTACAATCTGATGGTAAATTGCCATTCTGATTCTGCAATGGAAGTTAGAAGTTTGCTATGATGCAAGAGACAAACAGTTCTAAAGTAATCCACCTGTCACAATCTGCTCCTTGGTTTATATCCTATTCATTTGTCTTACTGACAAGTATCTTATATACTACAGTTAAAGCCTGTTTGTATGTTTTGGCAAAGCATGTACCTAAGAGATTTCTTAGATCTTTTGCAGCAGTACCAGCAACTCAGCAAGGCTGAATCATGAGACACTGAAGTCACTGCACTGGAAAATTGCTAAACTGATTCTGTGAAATCACTGAGCTAGAAAATCCAACATCTTGTCCCTCACAATCATGTTGGAAAGGTTGTTTTGGTTTGTAGTTTGGTTGTTTGGTTTGTTGGTTTGTGGGGTTTTTTTGTTTTGTTTGGTTTTGGGTTTTTTTTTCATACATTCAAATTAAAAATATTTTAATGTAAGTAATTTAATCTGAAACTCTTGTAGTTCGGTCCAATTTATGGGGAGCCACTTCAATCTCCTAAGGTACAAATAACAGTAAGTACTATGGATCCCAAATATGTGGCATTAAATCTATGGCACTGGGTATTCAGTCCTGCTTATTTCTAATTCCCATCAGCAGTGAACTGCACAAGTGCTGTAAAACTTTTAAACAGAAAGAGCAAAACCATCATCTTGCTGTTGAATAGTACCAATTATGGTTGCAAAGCACATTTGCTTAAGAGAGGCTCAGTGTCTTCCTTATTAATAGATGTCATACTGTACTGTCACCAGTAAATTGTTTGTTAAGTTGGATTCAACTTTATTACAGATTAAATGATAAAGAAGATGTAGTTTAAAAGCATAAAATAAATCCAAACCAGATAATTCTTGAGAGAGGTGTCCTAGTCTTTCTTATGTCCACTGAGAGAAGGTTTCCATACACCACTGTTTAAAATATATGCCAGCATGTTTTTTTACTTTAATGCCCTTCTTCTGAGGAGCTACAGTACCACTTTATTAATATCTGAATGGGTAAACTTTATAATATGTGTAAATATATTTATGCCACTAGGACTTAAGGCTTCTGCTAGCTGGAGATTATTATGACCACTCATAGTTATTGTGTCCTAAACTTATGTCAGCTCAATGCATCACCTGCACAATGTGCTAACAGGTCCTGAAAAACACTAAGGTCTATGGATTCACTGGAAACATTTTGCATTATTTGGTTGTGATCAAATTGGTTCTTAGAAGTATTGTTGGGAGTGCCTATTTCAGCTTTAGGTTTTCTTTCATGGTTCCTTGGCATGAATTTCTATTTAGATTGCTGTACATCACTCCTGGTTTGGCATTTTGCCTGTAGTCAAAGGGCAAATTATTATTATTATTTACAAATATTATTGTAAATCCTCAGGTCTCTGAGTCACTTTTGCTTGGGTGTTTACCGTGCTGCATGGAGACTTAAAACCAGAATTATACCCACAGCCTATTAGTATCCAACAATGTTCTTATTCCTGACTGATACTCATAGCAGTGTTGGGAGCAGCAGCATGCCTCAAGGCTGGGCATTTGTGTGCTTACCTTGCCTAGTATCTGCAGTCCAAGCTGTCACCAAGCAGATGCAGATGTATCAGCCTTTGTTCCTGGGAACAAGCTGATCCTTGTTCTTCCTTTCTTCCTGAGTTGCCATCCTCTAATCCCCCACTTTCTCACTAGTTTTTATATCTTTTGATGTGAGTGTTTAACTTCTGAGATTATTTTGCAAAATTATCTTTTTTTTCTTTTTTCTTTTGTTTTTTCTTTTTTTTTTTTTTAGAATTTTACAGAGGCTTTTGTCTAGAGTTTGTTTTAGTGGCATTTTCTGAAAATCATTCATTGTTCTTTGTTTGACAGCAGTCATTCAAAACTCAGATAATCCAAATTTCTCCTAATTTTCTGAAAATGCAGCTCAAATGCTCTTAAGCAAAAACTTGATTGGTTGATTATATCTTATGTTAAAATTAGACCAAATCCTTCATATGAACAGCACAGACTGGTGTGGTTTGTCTTAGACTATCTAAATAGAAGCTGATCAGAAAATGTATTTTAATAACCCTACCCATGTGGTGTTGAGCCCTTTTAGGATACAGAGGAACCCAGGAAGATGGAGAATTTTTCTTTTTTCTCGGTGGTGTGATCAACTCTAGGACTCTGAGTCAGACAATGGCACTGATCCCAGAGATGAAAAAAGGAAAGAAGAAAGAAGACTTGACAGCCAGACATCTCAGTGCTGAGGATGCTGCCTGGGTCTGGGCACAGCAGCAGCAAGTTTTTTATGAACTCCTTGAGCTCCAACTCCAAGCTTAGTCTTTTTCACTAAGGATGAATCATTGGGAAACTGAATAGGAACATACACTTCAGAGTTTACTTTGTCCTTTTTGCTTTGCACGTCCTGGTATTGCCACTGATTTCAAGAGACCTTTCATAGCTAAGAAATGACTGAGTGTTCATACATTTCCAATGTATACCAGGTGAGCTTTAGCAATATATTCAACAGAAGACACTGCATTTCTAAAAATGATATAATTACAGAGTTTTGGAGCATTACTATTGGTAATTAAATACAAATACATTTTTATGCTCTTTTTTTTTTTTTTTTTTCCTTTAAATTTCTTAGAATAAGCTTGCCAAGAGCTTAAGAAAAACTTACTGAACTGGTATTGCAGAAAATGATCCGATTCAAATAAAGTTTTAAAAGTAAAACTTCTAACAGTTTCCAGAAAGCATCTCTGCCTGAGCAGGAAACCTCGGTAATGTCAGAGAAATTATGATCCCTGCTGCGTATGAAACAACTTAAGAGAAAGTACAACTCTTGCATGAATGTAGCAATGGGAGAGTGAGAAATGTTCACTTCTACCCATCCAAAGGTAATAGGTCTGAACACCACTTTTATTCCATCTCAAAATATAAAATGAATGAAATTCAGACATGAAAGAGATAAAGTGTATTTACTGTCAAAATCCAAAGAAGCAGACTGCACGACTGATAAGAAATTTACCATACAAATGCAAAAAAAGGGATACCCCCTTAGGCTAAAAAGCATGAAAAGAAATCGATAAAAAGCCCTGAGTTTGACTAAAATACTCATGTGCCTTCAAAAAACACATGTAGTTTTCTTTGAGAAACTTGTTGTTTCAAAGTGTATCTTATTAACTGTATCTGCCATTAACCTCTGCAGTGCTGGCTTGGAAATCCTGTTTTAGATAGACAATGCCATGTGATGGAGCTGATAAAAGACTATACAGAGTTAAGCCTCTGGTGACGTTTGACCTTTTTTTTTTTAATGCCTTGTCTTTGAATTTTAATTTGGGTTGGTCTCTAGTCTTGGGAAGCACTTGGAATTAATGGGAATAGTGAGAACTGCACCATGTTGAGTATTTCATGAGACTAGGTGCAGTATAAATTTGTAGTTTAAATGGAGATTGCATAGACCAGGGAAGAATTACATTCCTGTGTAAAAAACAATCTACTCTGAAATGCCAATTGTACTCTGAGGAAAAGATGGATTGTATTTTGCCCAGTGTGTAGGACAAGGATGTTCCATGATCATTTGGTTCTTTCACATAATTATATCAAACACTTGATATAAAATTCAGTTTTTGAAAGTGACAAACCACTAATTGCGCAGATATTTGCTCTGCAGACAGCAATAGACCCTTTGGAGATCACAGACCTTTTAACACAATTGCCTTTCCTGCCACTGACATTCTGAAAGCATTAGAAAAGTTTCAACTTACTACTTTTATTAATTCTGTGCTGCCATGTATGGAAAATTGTCCTTGGGAAAGTAAGGCAAATGTAAAGAAAACGATGTCTTTTTTTCAAATTAAAAAAAGATTTCTGCCATTCAACTCAACTAAAACATCACTGACCTTTAAACTGCTTCCTGGCTTCATGCAAAACATATATTCTTACAGAGCAAGGCAGTGGGAGCACATCCTCACCTCTGACTGTTAAAACAGACCTATAATACTTCAGCCTTGTTTCTCTTTTATGTCCTTTAAGGCAATTGTAATGTAATTATGTCTTCCATGACCCTAGCACAGAAAACTACTCTTCTTGGTCAGAGTGATTTGATTCGCTTTAATGCAGAAAATCACTTGCTTGGATTTTAATGACCTTTAAACTGTAATTTGTCTGGACTTTGTACAAGGTGAGGTTTAAAAGAAGCTTCTGGCCTTCAGAAGGATCTTGCTATACTTCATTGCAAAAAATCCTTTTCATGCAAGGAGTTACCAATACAGAGAGATGCTTGTAAGAGCTCTTTTTACATAACAGTCTGCTCAAATTTAGCAGTGCTTCTTCTTCCCAGTAGATTAGGGCCCCACACATAACTATACCCAGAAAACTAGAGGGGAAGGTTGTGCCCTTCCCACTCGCAGCTTCTCAGCCAGAGCTAGAGACTGCTTTGCTTCCCTGTCTTCTTTTCCTTGCTTCCCAGAGCCTCTGTGGGCTTGACGGGATCTTTACTGCTCTGACAGCTACAAGAATGTCTTTTTGCAATATGAAGTAAGCAGAGGTAGTCCATTTAGATGAAGACCTGTCTTAAGGAAACTATTTCTTTTAGGTGTCAAGTTTTCTCAGCGCTTTCAGACATGATGTGGATTTATGCTTATAACTGAATTAGTCTGTCACTAAGCATGTGATAATTCATATAGATTTAGTAACACAAATAATCTAGTTCACTCCAGTAGCTGTGTTCTCCTGTTTTGATAAGAATTTTCTACAGTCATGAAGAAAACCTCCTCATAGGCAAAGAAAATAAGTTTGTTGATTGAATTCTTTCAAATGAGTTCTGAATTTCATTTATTAAAGAAAGAAGGATGAAACAGCATGTTTTAGGGAAACAAATAATACGTAATCTGAGTTTACTTTGTGTATCTGAGTTTGAAGGCAACCAGAAAAAATACTCAGTTCTTTAAAATAAGAAGCCAAGGAATTTCTATTTAATTCTAGCAGTGATAATTGTTTGAAATTGTTGCCTTTCTCACAAAGAAAAAAGAAATCTAGATCAGACAGTTCTACCCAGGAAGTAGTTATCTCCAATGTTAATTTTGAGTAAGATTTTAAAAGCTTCCTAAGGTGATGAAAAATTGCTTTGATCGTTTAGGGATTTTTTTTCCCAAGTTTTAATTTGTTCTCTGAACATCTCTGATGTTCTTACCTAGCTAATTTCTGAAGTTGGTTTTTTTTGTTTGTTTTGTTTTGGGGTTTTTTTGGGTTTTTTTTCCCCTTTTGCTTGTTTTTTAGCTCTTTGCAGCAATGAACAGTAACTTAAGGTATAGCATTCTGGCTTACCAGTATGTGTTTGTTCAGGCATCCCTTAGCCCCTGGAGGGATTTTAGCTTGTTTTCTCTTTTCCTTTGCAGGAAAGGAAGTGCAGCATACATTTAAATTGCCTTTGTTTCCCTTGCATCTCATGTTTACAATTCTCTACCTTATTCTAGCACATCCTTATGTGAGGAAGAAATCTTGTCTCTGCGGCTCACACAGTGTCACAGTAACATTCACTCTTGAGTAGGGGGCTGAGTGACCCTGCCCACAAGCTACTTGACATCTTACATGGGAACAGAGACTTGCTTTCTCATGGAAGAGTCTGCCATATGGTGTCTCAGGATCCTCTGGCACTTTCTTTTACCCTGTCCTCTCAGAAAGTATTTGCTCCATCAAGATGTGTGGAAATCTTAATCAGATTCTGACCTCTTCTTCCCCACTTACAACAGCTGTCTGCAAAACGTCTAAGGAACGTCTGGATCTCACAGACAAAGACATCCCTCGGTAATCCTTTTCATTTTACAATTTATTTTTTTTCTTATGTAACTAGAAGGTCTTCTTCACCTGTTTCAAGTTTAAGCTCTTTGATGGCCTAAATTAATTTTTCTCCCTTCCACCTATAAAATTCAAGATCTCACTGTAAGATTCTAAGTCCAAGACCAAAATCAAAATAGAAAACAACACTACAATGTTCATTTGGACATAGCATCCACCACTCTGGCTATTCCTGTTTAACTCCTAAATGATTCAATTAACCCTTTAATATCTCAATTAAACATTTAGTTTCATAAAAATATATTTCTTTTTAATATAAAGACAAATGAAACATTAATAGAATCATTGACATTGGAAAAGACTTTTAAGATCAGTCCAGCTGTAAACTTAACACTCCAAATTCACTACTAAACCACATGCCTAAGCACCACACCTACAAATATTTTAAATACCTTTAGGGATGGTGACTCTACCACTTCCCTGGGCAGCCTGTTCCAATGTCTGATAACACTTCTGTGAAGAAAATTTTCTCAGTATCTAATCTAAACCTTCCCCATTGCAAGTTGAGGGCACTTTTCTCTCATCTTGTCACTTGTTAATTGAAAGAAGATACCAACCCCCACCTCTCTACAACCTCCTTTCAGGTACTTACAGAAAGGAATAAGGTTTCCCCTCAGCTTTGTTTTCTCCAGGCTAAACCCCAGCTCCCTCAGCAGCTCCGCAAATAACTTGTTCTCGAGACCCTTCACCAGCTTCATTGTCTTTGTTTGGACACTCTCAAGCACCTCAATGTCCCTCTTTGTAGTGAGAGGCCCAAAGCTGAATGTATTTGAGGTGCAGCCTCACCAGAGCTGAGTACAGGGGGAAAATCACCTCCCTAGTTCTGTTGTCTACACCATTCTAGATGCAGGCCAGGATGGCCTTCTTGGGCACCTGGGCACACTGATGGCTCATGTTCAGATGTCTTTTCCATATCCTTTTCCAACAGACAGCTTTCCAACCACTATTCCCCAAGCTTGTAACATTGCCTGGGGTTGTTGTGACTCAGGTGTAGGACACTGCATTTGGCTTTGTTCAACTTCATACAATTCACCTCAGCCCATGGATCCAACCTGTCCACACCCCTCTGAAGAGCCTTCCTATCATCACGCATATTTATGCTCTCCCCAGCTTTGTATCATCCAAAAACTTACTGAGGATGCCCTTGATTCCCTCATCCAGACCATTGATAAAGATATTAAAGAGAACAGGCCCCAGTACTGAGCCCTGGAGAACACCACTTGTGACTGGCTGCCAGCTGGGCTTAGCTCCACTCACCACCATGTTTTGGGCCTGGCAACCCACCCGTTTTTCACCCTGCAAAGAGTATGCCCGTCCAAGCCATGAGCAGCCAGTTTCTCCAGGAGGGAGAAAGGGAAACAGTGTCCAAAGCTTTATTAACAAGGACTCTGTGAGACGATGCAGGAATAGAAAAGAAAGGCAAAAGCTCAGCTTGAGCTCATGTTGGCGACTAACATAAAAGACAATTTAAAAATCTTCTACAAGTACTTAAACAGCAAAAGGAGGTTTAGGGAGAATCTCCCCCGCTTGCTAAATGCAAAGGGAGAATTAGTGACTGGAGATGAAGAAAAGGCTGAGGTACTCAATGTTTTTTTTGCTTCAGTCTTTAATGGCCAGACTGACTCACTGAGTGATTTGCCTCTAGAACCAAAGGATGGAGATGGGGAACAGTATCAGGGTTTCTTTCAAGAGGAGACAATATGTGAAATGCTGCACAGCTTGAATGTACAGAAGTCTATGGGGCCAGATGAAATTCATCCAAGAGTGCTGAAGGAGCTGGTGGAGGTGCTTGCCAAGCCACTTTCTAATGTTTTCAAATGGTTCTGGCTGACTGGAGAGGTACCAGTTGACTGGAGATTGGCTAATGTTACAGCAATATACAAGAAGGGTAAGAGGGAAGACCCAGGGAACTACAGATCTGTCAGTCTGACCTCAGTACCAGGTAAACTGATGGAGCAGATCATCATTATTATGAGACATATACAGGACAGCCAGATAATGAGGACCAGTCAACATGGATTTATAAAGGGCAGGTCTTGTCTGACAAACCTACAATCTTTCTATGATAAAATGACCCGCTTAGTAGATGAGGGAAGAACTGTGGATGTTTTCTATCTTGATTTTAGTAAAGCCTTTGATAATATTTCCTATAACATTCTCCTGCAGAAACTGGCTGCCTATGGCTTGGATGGCAGTGTGCTTCTCTGGATCCAGAACTGGCTGGATGGCCGGGCCCAGCGAGTGGTGGTGAATGGAGCTGGATCCAGTAGGTGGCCGGTCACTAGTGGTGTTCCCCAGGGCTCAGTGTTGGGACCAGTACTCTTCAACATCTTTATCAATGACCTT
>JANHGL010011489.1:0-19792 GCA_024611195.1 Ceyx melanurus | reverse complement strand
TCCTGCTCTGGCAGGGGGGTTGGACTAGATGATCTTCTAGCTCCCTTCCAACCCCTAATATCTATGAATCTATGAATACTTGGACAAACTGATGAAGGAAAACTTTACTTAGCTGCTTCAAGTCCTTCTTTTAATTAGTACATTAACTTCTGCAATATGGCCTAAGCTCACCCAAGGGAATTTTATAATTGGCTGATAACTGTCTGTGGGGGGGGAAAAAGGGTTTGTTAATTTGTGCATATTTAAAGCGTATGTACAGCATACATTTTAACATCTTGGGGTAGGGGGCTGTTCAAACTGCTTGGCAGTAAATCCTTTTATCATTCAGCCTTACTTCAGCTGTGAAGACTCATGCAGTGCAGCCTTGGAACTTTTTTTCTGCTGCTTGTGTGTATAGAAATTGCACTTCTGCACAAAGCTGTGGCCACCATGCCTATGGAAGGGTTTCACCACCCGCCAGGATTCATTTGCAGTTCTCTTTTCCCATTACTCATTGCCAACATTAAGACTTGTCTGCAACAAACTCAAAGCAGGTAGATGCACTTACTGGAGTATCTGCAAACTTTTTTTTTTTTTTTTAATTAAAAACATAACTGGATGTTAAATTCTGGGGGGCTCTTGCCTTAAGTACATTTTAAAGACTTTCCCCACCCCAACTGGTCTGAAGGGCTCAACAAAGACTGAAGATTGTGAGATGTTTACATCAGAAAAAAAAAATATTTAGAGAAATCTACCTGCTGAAATATTTTCGCCCTGCTCTGGTACTCGTCTGGAGCTGCTGAGTTATATCTTAGTTAGTATTTTGCCATTGCTGCTTTTAGGATGAATGAAGCAATTATGTTTTTCCAAATATACCCAGTGCAGATGTTTTTGAAACATATTTGCGTCTCTTAGGGGTTATGATGTATAAAAGCAAATTAAAAGTTTGAGCTTTTATACTGAGACAAAATAAAGAGAGTTTTATGTATGATTTAAATGGCATTTAATGGCATTGAGTTCATCACTGGGCTTTCTGTCCTGATAAGAGAAAGAGCACTTTCTAGGTTCTGCATGTAAAAACTTCCACCTGCTTAATATTTCTAAAGTGGCATTTACTTTTTTTTTTAGTTGTATAAAGTAGTTTCTAAAATTACTGTTCAGTTCCAGTCACTGCTGTTAAAGAACTGCCCTAGAAAAATATACATCTGTGTGTTAAATGGAATTGTTTCAGGGCTACACTTAGACTAAGGATTTTGCCCAAATGCTACTCTCAGAAGTTAGCAGAGCGTCAGTTGTAGGCTGTGGCTCACTTTTATTTTTAAATGTATTTTTATTTAAAACTTCATATGTATCTTAATTTTGCATTGTGTTGGAAATAATTTATATTACATTTTTGAGCATGAAATCAGCATTTTGCTTGAGCCAACTACAAAACCATGCTCAAATCTGGACTGATGAGGTCGTTGCTCAGGATTGGTTTGAGCAGTGAACAGAACAGTGCAGAAATTCACAGTACTTGAGTGTTTTGATGTCAGGTTCCTCAGGTCAAGTCTGGCCAGTTTAGAACATCTTCAACTTGCTGCAGAGCTCATCAAGCCTGGTTACTGTTGATCAAGAATACACTATTACAGGGCTAGAGGTGGTAAAGAATTGAGATTGTATTCTTGCTTGTGACCCTGTACTGTAGAGCTTGGAGCTGCTAATGCTGTTTATTCCCCTTGTTCCATGCTGCTGGAATGATGAGCAGTGAAGCCTTTGGAGCAGGAGAAGTGTTAGAGCCATCTAGGATTTCAGTATATGTATAAAAAAATAAATAAATGTATATGTTCCTTCTGTCTGTGTAGAGTTCATCTCAGGAATGATGGGTTTTGGTTTGGAGTTTTGTTGTGTTTTCTTGTTTTTTTTTTCCCCTTGGAAAGTCATATTGGTTGAATCAGTTTTTCAGGTGAAGTGTCTTATATCTTTCTGTATACAGAAAACACTTTTTCTAGCTCATATTAAGAGACCTGAGATGTCTCATAATGTAAAGGTAAAAATTGAAGTATTGTCATGATCTTAAAGCATGAAGCAAGTCATGATCTTAAAGACAACTTGAACAACTTAAGAAATCTTAGGAAAGGGAAGGTTTAGAATAAATGTCAATATTTAAGTGAAATGAACTTCTTACACTTTTTTATATTCAGTGAAATGGATAATAGTTGTGTTCTAGATTTAGCATACAAAACTTCTGTAAAGACCATAAATTCAGTCTGTAGAAAAGAACAATATGTTATAGAGAATATAAAGTGGAAAAACCCTCTAATTTTCTCATTAAAAATTACTATGTTATAACAGAAAAAATGAGACACTGGTGCATATAAGATTATAAAATAATTCAAAGCTTGTTCTTAGTACCTTTTGAATATAAGACTGATTCATTATTTATGTGTGTTTGGTAAGTGAAAGACTCCAAGTTTTAGGACTCCTACAACAATCTGTGAAAATGTATATATTTTGTTTAAAAACTACCCTAGTTTAAAGTAAACACAAAACTTTTCAGTGTGGGGGTGTTGGGCTTTTTTTTGTGTGTGCTGTTTTTATTAATTTACTTGTATTTGTTTCTGTTCTTGTTCCTGAAGGGGACAGAACAAGTGTCATTGAAATTCTGCCCAAGTGGATTTTGGAAAAAAACCAGTATTTTTTGGTTTTTAAATGGAGCATGTTCTACTCCAGTTCTGCTCAGCAGTGCACTTGCTGCAGGATGAGAAAGAGGGCAGCAGAAATTGGAATTGGAAGCTGCTGAGGAAAGTCTCCTACCAGGTGTGGGAGGAAAAGTGAGGGAAATAGATGAGCAGGTTAATAGGAGGCAAGGAATAAGGAACTGTGTTTGAAAATTTGAATTGAATAACCAAGCAGAGGAGGAGGATTGGTGATTGCCAGCCTGCAAGGACAGAGAAAATAGGTTAATTAATTTACAGGTTAACAAAGGAATGTTTGTAAAGGTGAGAGAGAAGAGATCCCATCCGAGCTAGAGGTTGTGGAAGAGAAGCAGCTGCTGCCTGAGAAGGTCTGGGGAAGATGAGTGTGAGATGAGAGCCATGGAAGGCAGCTGAGGATTGGCAGGTGATAATGGGACACGAGAGAGATGGTTTTAGTAAAGCAGAGTGGGCAGAGGGCTGTAGGGGTTGCTCTGTGAGCAGGGGTGCAGTGTTTGACAAGGTTATTGCCATCAATTCTTCCTACAATCTGCAGTGCTTTTAATTCAATATTTTTAGTTGCAGCCATTTATTTATTTGTGCACTGCTTAGCCACGTGAGCAAAGGAAGGAGAGGTTATCAGTGTGTTAAAGCTATGAACAAAAAATGTTGACTTCAGAAACTGTAGAGAACTGAATCACAGGGGATAATCATGAGTGGTCATAGTTGATTTTTGTCAGCCATCTCAAGTTATATTTTCCCTGTTTCTTAATCCTGTATTTTAAATGAATAAATTCCTCCTGAATCCTCATTCTCGCTCTTCCTTTCCCCTTATCCCCAGTGCTGGTGGTACAGTTCTGTATTTTATTTAGTATTTTAAAGGAGCAGGGCTAGTTTTAAATGTTTCAAATACTATGTCTTGCTAACCTAGCTCATTTGGCCTAAAACAGGTTGGGTTACAGGGTTACAGTTGCACAAACAGCCAAGGTGAGGGAGGCAAACAAGCTTCAACTCCACAGAGTTTGCTTTAGTTTTTTTGTTTGGTTTTTTTTAATCTTGTAAAGCTGAGTGCTCAATATATTCCATGTTCATATTATGATTGAACCCTGTGGATTTGTTTTAGATACATAATGATACTTCTGTTATTTTGCATTAAGTTTTTCTACTTCATGAGATTTTTTGTTTTGTATTTTGTTCTTGGTTAAAATTTCCACATGAGGCATCTAAGTCATTGGTTCAAGGAAAAAAAAAAAGGAAAAAAAAGTTAATAAAAAAATAATGAAGTCCTGTTAGTTTTGGAAATTTAAAATTAGCCAGGACTAATTATTAAGTGTAACTCTTAAAATTAACAAGTGTGACTGTTTCCACCTTCCCTGTGTGTACAGTGTGAACACTATATCCAGGGGGGCTTTTTGAATCCACCATCTAGACTTGAATGTCAGCACAGAAGTCAGCATATGGTTGTTAAACTGGCAGTGATTTCCTCTGCCATATCCTCCCAATCTCTTTGAGTAAAGGTAGGACTGTGCAAGGTTATCAACAGATAGAATTCAGCTTGTGGCACTGCTGTTACTGATGGCTGCTCACAAAGAGCATTTGATTAAACATTCTTGGAGGGTTGTTGCCATCTAGAAATTCCCATTTTATAAATACAAACCTGGAAATTGCCTTAAATTTAAGTACAGCTTTTCTGTAAAAGAACCTTCTATACAGACATAGTAAAAAAAATAAATTAGTCATTGCTTATATAGTATTTTTGTACACTGCTTTAGCAGAATAGGCAGAATGCTACAGTGCCACTCAGCTTTTCATGTCTTTATAGAATTGTGTGATGGTCTTATCTGTCACTGAAAAAGAAGATTCCCGTGTATGGATATAGTCAAAGGAATTTTTGTGTCAATCAGACAGTTTATATTAAATCAACAATAGGAACTAGTGCTCTAGCCCTCCTCCCCACAGATTTTTTTCCTGTCTTTTTATGCTGCTTGAAAGAAGCAGGTTATTTGTCAGCTCTCTGCCTCAGACTAATGAAACTGGAGATGCTTAATGTATTCTGTAGTATGAATGCAATACAAACTCTCTTTGCTGCTGGCTTGTTCCAGTGTATGAAGATTTAGGTGAGAAAATGAAGAATATTGTTTTAAGCCTCTGTTGCTGTGGCAGTTTTCTTGCCCCTATGGTAACCCGTCAGTGCAGAGGCAGAAGGATGGATAAATTACATCTGTGCTGCATTGCTCCTTTGGCAAAACAGATTAAAAACCCTGAAAACTCAGGGAAGGGAAGGAGGTGTTGGGAATGAAGGAGCTGTGTGTGTATGCTCACTATGTGTCTGCTGTTAGGCCACTGCAAACATAAACTAACATTGATTTCATGGAAACTTTCTGTTTAAAGTGTGCTTCAGGCATCTCCAGTCCCATTGCCCAAAGCAGATTGCTCGAGGCTTTGTCCACTTGGGTGTAGAAATAAATGGAGATCTAGAATTTTTCTGGGCAGCTTGTTCCTGTGTTTATTTTACTTATATCCAAAAGGAACCTTCACTGTTTATTCCTGTTGTGCCACACTCTTTGACTGTGTACCTTGGCAGAGAGCTTGACTCTGTCTTCTTGATAACCTCTCAGGTGTTGAAAGGCTGCTGATAGGTACACTGATCCACTCTATCTTCTCTAGGCTACACAAGCTCATTTTCCTCAGGTTTTCTTCATAGGCTGAATGTTTGAAAATGAATTTGACTGGAAAGCAGTTATGTAGAAAAGGCCTTGTGGTGGTCCTGGTGGACACTGGGTTGAACACAAAACCATGGGTTGCCCTTGCCACAAGGAAGGGTTCATGGTATCCTGGGCTGACCTAAGAGGAATGTCTATCAGTACATTAAAGGTGAGTGTAGGGAGGATGGAGCCACACTCTGCTCAATGCCATCCAGTGACAGGACGAGAGGCAATGGGAGTCAGTTGGAGCACAAGAGGTTTGGGGGAAACACAAGGAAAAACTTGTTGCCAGTGAGGGTGGCAGAGGCTGGCAGGGGCTGCCCAGGGAGGTTGTGGAGTCTCCTGCTCTGGAGACATTCCAGCCCCCCCTGGATCTGTTCCTGGGTGACTTGGTGTAGGTGCCCCTGCTCTGGCAGGGGGGTTGCACTAGATGATCTTCTAGCTCCCTTCCAACCCCTGACACTCTGTGATCTGTGACTCTTGCCATCAGGCTAGGGAGGTGAGGGAGGCAATGGAATCAGAGACACAGTTGGCTCTGTGCTGAAGGCTTGAGTTTTCAGCTGGATCCAGCCCAGGTTTGCATGTGTTTCTGAGAGTGGAATGGCCTCTGATGCTGTTTTCTTTACCTTGTAGTTTATAAAACCAGTGAGAATAGGATGCATGGTGCATGCTCGGGTTTGCTGTGGTCAGAAATATGTTGAAAATTTGGCTCTAACATACCTTTTAAGTTGATCATGTTAACTCTCAGTATGAAATGAAAGATTGAATTTATCAGCCAGCATTCTAGACTGCATTTCCTTTTCAATCTGGGGGGCATGCAGAACTTCCAAAACATTTGGGAACATTTTATATGATGCCTCAATTCCCAATAGCTGCTTCATTCACTGTGCTTTCTCCCACAGTGTGGTGCTGTTGTGTTCAGCTCTGTAAAACTAGTAAAGACACTGGAATAAATAATTCTTTAAAAGGTTATAAGACAGTAAAGCTACAGCTAAGAAGGAATATTTTAAACTTTCTAAATACCACATTCCAGTTCATGTTTGTTACAATAGGAGTTGAATATAGACAAGGTCTGCATGGAGTTATGTGCTAGTAAACCTAATTATTGTTAAAGTTTTAATGACTGTGCATTGGAAACAGAAACTGGAATGTTTTTCAAAAGTAGTATTTCAATGCATCTGTCACAGAAACATGAATCAACATGTATGTTCCTCATAGGTTTTCCATGTGGACCTCTGCAGAGGAGAGAATAGTAACAGCAGGTGAAACACCTGGGTTTGAGGTAGTTCTTTTTTCCACTTCAGTGTCTGCTAAATTAATTGTAGAGATTTGAGTAGGTCATTGGGCCACCATTATTAAAATCAGAAGTGACTATGCTTCTGTATAGGAGTGGAAAAAAATGAGCTTAACTTAAAACCATTCTTTACATTTGTTTAATTATGATTTCCCCTTCCCTTCAAGGGATAGTGGAATTTAAACAGGAATGTAGAACTATTAGGATGTCAGTCTGATACACCTTGATCACACACAGTGAGATGTAGCAAACTCCAGTCATCATTACACAAAATGTGCCCTGCTGCTTGCAGTTCATAAATAGTTATCACTTCTGCTTTTTTTTTTCTTTTTTTGCATGCTTGTTAAGTATCGTCCATTTGTCCCCATAACATATACTGAGTTCAGATTTTTTCTTTTTTAAATTCTTTTGTCACATTCTTCTTTTTCTAAGTTGCCTCTCTGCCTGCAATGACATCTGTGCAGCATTAATGTGTATTCTTCTCTGTTTTAGCCATGTGGGGCTGTGATTTTTAAGCCTCTCTGCTGTTATTGAGACCCAGTGCCAAAGACCAAAATTAGCTTATTTAAATCCAGTTACAAAAAGGTATTAGTTCTTTATCTTGCTGATTTAGAATGCATGTACAGGCTTTTGTTTGAAGGTGATGTAATGAGTGGGTTGTTTGCTATGATTGTTCAGTTTGTTTGACTTCAGACATCCTTTAATTTAACTTACTCCAGTTATTAAAAGTGTTATGGGCTTTTAAGAGTTGGTAACAAACTTAATAGGGAGCTGCTTAAGCTTTAAAACATTTTGAAGAAACTGAGGCTTATTCCATTATTTTTAAGTTATTGCATCTTAAAGAAACAAATCTTCAAATAGCTGTTAAATAAACTCACAAGACTTATCTGGCCTTCACCATATTTTATGCTATAAATAGATCTAAAGCCAGTTCTTGGCAGCAGGCTGCTTAACAGGCTTCTGTGTGGCTTTGCAGCTAGAGCTGTGTGTGTCTGGGACACCCATCTGGTGACTAAGCTCACTCCTTAAATGGACCTTTTTTACAATGGTGAAAGTAAGAGAAAAAGTAAAGTTTAGTCATGGGGGAAAAAAAGGGCGAGGGCTGCATCCATCTAGTGATGTAAAATCTTGTAAACTCTTCAGGAGTTAACAGCATACCTGTGCTATCTCAGTAATTAGAGTAATAAATTGTTCCTCTAATATCCAAGGAATATTCTGTTTGTCTCCAAGTACATCACAGTTGATACAATATCCTCAGTTTCTAAACAATACCTAAGTAAAACGTTAGTGTGGAATAAACATAAAAGATCTCTCACCTGCTCCACACTTCCTACTCAGGAAGAGTAAACATAAAATGATCTTCCTCTAGTTAAATGGTACTTGAGCATGTGTCCCAGTTTAGGGCACAAGTAAGGTAATTGGGGAAAAAAAGTCCTCAAAATTTGCTACTCTAAAATGAGAGAGCAGAGATCACTTGGACTATTTTAGATACATATTTTAAATCTTTAGAAAAATGTTAAGGTATAGTTCAGAATCAACTAATTTTCTTATTGATAGATAGAATTAAAACATGTTTTTCAGGAAAAAAGAGCTATTTCTCTCATTTAAATAATTTATGAATTTGATAATTATTAGGTCTTTAAAGAATGTATATTTATTTTCTGAATCTACTTAAAATGAGTATATATACTTCAAAGTGGCTGAAGTACATAAAAATTGTTTCCTGTTGTGCATTATAGTGTTCTGCACAGGACAATGACAAATGGAGGCAGGGATTTCATCAGAGACAAAGCAGCTTCTTGACAGTGCCAAGATTTCTGTGTAACTGCCAGCAGTGTTGAAAACTGTCAGTTATGTGCTGCCTCTAAGCTGGTTTGGCTGGAATTAGTTGTAGCAGGCACTTGCTTACAAGGATGGGCTGCTTAGGACATGACTCATGTTTCTGATGTCTGACCCAGTCACATAGAACTTGAATTTTAAAACAAAATTTACAGAAATTAACAGCTGGGAAACTAAAAGTATCAGGTTATGTTTGTGAGCTGAAAAATGTCAGTAAGAAACTGGGAAAGGCTGGTTGGTTTCTTTTAATCTGTGCATTTTTGTTGAAAGAGTTTATTCATAGATGCATGCATTGCCTCTGAACAGAATTTATCTGGGGTTTAAGGAGATGGCTTTAGCCTCAATGCCAGCCATGGTATAGGAAATTCTATTATTCTATAGCAACACTATTTGGTAACATAATTGTGACAAAGACTTTCAATGTTGGTATAAAACTGCAATTTCCTGAGCATATTCTCCCTCCCAGTGCTGAAAAGTACTGCTTGGGCAAATAGAGAGTGAAATGAATTAGTTTCACTAGTAATCAGAGAATCTATTCTTTGGGCATTTCACTACCAAGTTTAATTTTCTTTTAGTGTAAGATAAGTGTGAAATGCAAAAGATACCCATTTCTCAGCTTGGCTCTACATTGATATCAACATATTTTAGAGTTGTGTTTGCAGTGTGTACTCTGTGTGCACGTACACATAATGTATGGGCTATCTGTTAGTGTCTCTGAAAAATGGCCAATACAAATTAGAAGGTTCATTTTAGAAAAGTAATATTTGTCATTTCTTTCTTGCATTGTCTTGGGAACTCTGTGTGCTTCACATTGAGCCATATGAGATATTTTATGAGGCTTGAGCATTTCCAAGAAGTTTCCCAAAACTTTTTACCATATACATCAAAGCAATCTGTGTACAAAATACACACGTGAGAGATATTCATGATAGGAACATCCCTAGTAGAGGCAAATGAATGCAATAATTAATAGAATTCTATTTTATTTTTTTAATGGTGTAACTTCTTATTATGGACAATGTTTAAATGAATTTGCATAGCATAAAACTGAAGAATAATTTGAGATACTACATGTAAACACATACCTAACAATCATTTAAACACATACCTAACAATCATTTAAAAGCCTGTAGAACTCCTGTACATTTTCCAGGTAATGTACAATGCTGTAAAAAATCATATGTGTATATGGTATACTTCAATAAACTGATTTCCATGTGTCTCCTCCAACAGCTAAAATAAATCTTCAAGTTATACTGAAATGCTGCTATAAAAGCACAATTAAAAGTGCTTTCTCTAACAGTGTGTGCAAACCATGACCTCACTGTTAGTCTGTTTAAAAACAAACAAAAACAAGAAAAAAACCCCACAATAAAAACAAGGAAAACCCTCAATAACAAAGGCACAAACATACACAACTCCAGCACCCTCCCCAAACTAAAACACATTTTGTGTTGAGCCAGACTTCGTGTGTACAGAAGTTCTCTGGTGGCTCAAGTAATGAAGTAACATTAGGTGAATGTGGTGACCATGAGAATTATGTGCAGAAAAAACCTAGTTCTAAAAGTGTCTGAAATTAAAGTACCTTGCTCTGCAAGGACCTTTATTTTGTTGTGGTTGTTGAGTAACATCTTTTCTGTGTTAGATACTCAGAGATACTCTCAACTTCTCTCTTGTGACAGTATGCAGCTTTTCTCTCATGTCTGTGTCAGTGACAGATGGTTAAACTGGACCAGAGCAGAGAGTGCCCTGTTTTGTGTCATTTGATGGAATAATTCCCTCCTGTCTGTGAAATCTTGTGATTTGCTGAGAGCTTCTTAATTATGTTTCTGAGGCAAAACTTGGTTGCCTCAGAATTTTTACTAGTTTGAACAAGTGTTCTGGCCTTACACTTTGTGCTTTGGGAGTTTAACATTGTTAGAATAACTGCTTGTTCATGCTAAAATCCTCTAACAAAGTGAGGATGCAATCAGTGAAAGGCTTCTTTTATGGGATCAGAGCTCCATGAAACTCAACTGGCAGAACTCAGTGATGCAGTATTGTCTGGATGCTTTTTTAAATCATGTGAGCAAAAATAGATCAATTCCTACAAACACTGTTCTTTCACAGCTGTTATGACCTAAGCATATTACACTATTGCTAGAAGTATTCGCTTAATTTAATATTGGTAACAGTAAGGCTATAATTCAGATACACAGGCATTTATCAGATCTCATCAGCTCTGGATTATGGCATACTGGTGCACTTAAAATTCTTTGGGTAAATTGAGTTATTCCTTGTTTAAATAGAGTTCTCTTTTGTCTTTTCTAGATACATAGAGGTAAATACATTAAATCTCAAAGCTATTTGCAGATAACTTAGGGTTGATATTTTCACAGTTAAAAATTCTCTCAGTGAGTTGCATTGTTGTTTTAGTAAAACATGTGGCCTGCTGGCACTTGGTGCTTATGAATAAGTTGAGAAATATTAGATCTAGCAAACTTTGCTTATAGATTATTTTTTTCTTTGTTTTTTTAACAAAGCAGGACTGTTTTAAATTTACAACATCCTAACATTGCTCTGGTACTAGTATTGCCTGTGCAGTTCCAAGTTTATCAAGCATCCAATACAGCACCTCATTTCTGTTCTGAGTACTGGTAACAGTAGCTTGGTGTTTGCTTTGGAGTCTGATTTTTAAATTAAAGAACAGATCAGCAGACCCCAGTACAGGCTGGGCAAAGAGAGCAGCCCTGCAGAGAAGGCCATGGTGGTGCTGGTGGGTGAAAACTGGGTATAACCCACCAACATGTGCCTGTAGCCCAGAACACAAACAGCATGCTGGGCTGCATCAAAACAAGTTTGAGCAGCAGGCTGAGGGAGGTGATTCTTCTCCTCTGCTCTGGTGACACCCACCCCCTGGAGTACTGGGTCCAACTCTGGGACCCCCACGGTAAGGAGGGCGTGGGCCTGCGTGAGGAGGTCCAGACAATGGATGCAGAGATGATGGAGCACCTCCCTTATGAGACACTCAGGGTTGTTCAGCCTGCAGAAGACAAGGCTCTGGGGAGACTTTATAAGTGGCATTCCAGTACTTAAAAGGGGCTACAGGAAAGGTGGGGAGGGACTCTTGGTCAAGGAGTGTAGTTGTAGGAGGAGTGGTGATGGTTTCAGGCTGAGAATAGATTTAGATAAGGAAGAAATTACTGTGGACAAGGTGAGACATTGCCTGGAAAAGTTGTGGATGCCTCCTCCCTGGAAATGCTCAAGGCCAGGTTGGATGGGGCTTTGAGCTACCTGGGCTGGTGGGATGTCTCCCTGACTAGATGATTTTTAAGGGCCTTTCCAACCCAAACCATACTATGATTATGAATACGTATATGAACTAAGTGGTGTTGCTTGACCTAAAGTCCAGGAGTGGGTCTTTGTTTCTTTTTTAAACTGTTCAGCAGTTGAAAGGTCAATTTCTTACTTCTTCTTACATTTGAATGTACAGCTATTAGCTGAAATAAGCACTTTATTGGTTGGTTGTAATTACAAATGTGCTCCAAACTGTGTAGTAGATTATCTGTAATAAGTACAGTATGGGTAAGTATTTTAAATATTGTTTTCCCAATCTAAACAGCAGGTTGGTGTGATTAGAGGAGGAGGAGGTGGAGAGCCAGTCGCAATTAAAAAAATAATGAAAAAAAGCACAAAATAGCAAAAATGAAATATATGTACAAAAATTCAAAACCAGATATGACCTCTTGCAGTCTAATAACAGGGGAGATGTGCAAAAGAGATTTAACAGTGTTTCTGCTCTTGATTACATGGTGCATTTCTTGATCAATCCTTAGAAGATTGCTGCAAAAGCACTTAAATGTTGAAGCAAATTTACTGTTCCCAACGTGAATTCTGTAAAGAAGGATAATCAAGACATGAATTGGGTGATGTAAATAAGTTTGATATAGAGCATATTGAACTCTCCAGTCACCACTGATATTAATTCTTCAAAGGGAAACATTATTTGTGTACATTTTTAATTAGTCTTTTCTTGTTGTTATTGTTGTTGGTTTTTGTTTGTGTTTGGTTGGGGGGGGCTTGTTGTTTGTTTATCCAGATGTCTGTCTCATAGTAGTTACATCAATATATATCATATCAGATATGCAGTATGGGTGAATCTCCCTTGGTGTTTTATTTTAGGTCATGAGTGTTCTTTTGAATGAAGTATCTTGATCATCCAACCTTAAAGTGCCTTGCTGCATTTGATATGTTAGAGTGATCTCAAGAGTGTGGAAATGGAATTCTTTCTGAATTAAACTAAACTGAATAATATGCTTTGATTTAATGCTGTCTTAACTACTAATAGTTAAGTCCATGTGACCAGACTAGAGCTGGGTCAGAGCAAAACCTCTGAAAACACTTTCAATATTAATTTTTTTCACTCTACCAATCTATTCCTATTTCACTGCACCTCCTGCTAATTTAGACATGTGCTCTGGTGTATAATTTGGAACTTCTTTTTGACGGGGATTGTGTTGAAGAATGTTCATCTTTAGCTGTCTTAGTGCATTTGACACGTGGTTTTATCTTTTAAGTTGTCTTTCTTTTCACATGTATATAGTACCAAAGTTTTGAAATTGATTTACTGAAACATTTTAAAGTATGTGACTGCAGTGGTAGTAAAGTATGAGGGATGCTGAGCTGGGCAGTGTTTGTATTGCTTAGATATCCAACTGCTACCATTTAAAGGTAGTGAGCTGTTCTGAAACAAGTAGAAAAGGGTGAGGATAACCAACTTCTTCCAGGCCTCAGTGTAGCTCTGCTTGCCAAAGAGGGAAAGCAAAAAGGTTTGGCTTGATCAGCTTGGACTGATTTAAACCTCATTGCATGTTGGTCATAGATCAGAACAACAAAGGTGAAGTTTCATTATTAATACTCTATTTATATAGAGCTTGACCTTTACTTAAGACAAACGTGTGTACTGGATTGCAGTACCAGAGGGTAAGTGAAGCTGTTGTGTGAAAGGTGAGTTTTCTCTGGGGGGTCTTCAGCACATAGTGGGCATTCTTAAGGGCAGTGCTCCTGCACTCCAGGTCCTCTGTGTGGCAGTGGGAAAGTAAAAGCCAATGCTACTTACTCTGTGGATGAGTGGCTTCTAACTTGTGAAATACAGTGTGGAGTAAAGTGAGGCAGCAAACTGACAGCTGTTAAGCCAGAGTAAAGCAGTGTAGCCAGCCTAGGTATGATGGTTAAGATGGCTTTATTTGACCCTGGGAAACACTGACAAAGGACAACCTGTCCCAGAGCCAGGGACACTGCAGATGGGTCTGGTGGTGATACTGGTTCAGCTGCAGTGTTGTTTGGTTTATCAGACATCACCTGGGCTGATTCACACCTCACTAGGAATGAAAGTCACACCTGAGAATGCAGAAATTTGTCACCTCTTACATAAACACCTTTGAAACTACTCTTGTCTGCTTTTATAGTTTTATGGAAGAACTGTCAAACTGACTCTTCTTTTCTTGGGATTTTGAATTTCACATAGCTCAGGGCACCCTGCTGTGCACTTACACCTAAACTTCAGGCACAAAGTGGATTAGCTTTTGACAGAAAGATCATGGAATGGGAACTTCTCTTTCATAAGAGTAAGATGCTAGCTTCACTTTTATAATTAATTTCTGTCTGGACTAATTTTAGTGATAGCTGTGGCTGTAATTTTAATTCATGTAAAATTGAAAATTATTAGTACAAAAAGGAAGCCAAACCTGTCTGGCTCTGTTAACCATCTTTTGTTAACATTGACAAGCACTCAAGTTATGTATTCATTTATTTGATTCAAGCTGATTGAAGTAATGTGTTTCTGAAGGAGGTGATCCTTCCACTGACCAGTTGAGTACTGAAACCATGGCTCATCTAAGCCCAGTTCTTTGTGATGGGTCTTTTTTTCTTTTGACATTTCTTACCTTTCTCACCCCTTTGATCAGACGACTGCCAGTGGGCACAAGAACCTGGCAGAAGTGCGTACCTAGAAGGACAGGATTTCCTCATTTGATGGCTGCCTGTATAATGGTTCATCTTAGACTATGGCTTGGTGATTGTTTGAAGTGGCAGCTGGAGTCACTTTTGGCATCTCCTCAACTTTTCTGCTTTGGAAAAAAGGTCCAGAGGTGCAGTAGAGCACAGGAGAGTCATTGAAGTCTGGCCAGTATCTGCTTGTGTGTAAATGAAATGCATGAATGGAAAGCTGTCTGCTTGTGCTGCAAATTCTAGTTAAGTAATAGTGGGATTTTTTAATTGGTGCTATTTGGTTTTAATCCAATGTGGTACCTAAATTACATTTTAATTCTAGAAAGACATGTATTAAAATGTTTATGCCTTCTTTTTTTTCAGAAATTTTGTTCTGTTTATTTGATTCATTGAGGCCAGGAAAGATGCTTTCAAGTAAAATAAAAACACTTAGGATCTGTATTTTAGGTGCAAAGAAGCAGTCTGAACTCATAATGTCCATAATAGTTAAATAATACAACACAGAGTACATATCATAGTCTTGATAATATAGTACCAAGTCATAGAATCATAGAGTGTTTGGCTTGGAAGGGACCTTAAAGTCATACATACACATTATGTCTCAGCCTTGCTTAACTATATATCCAGGAATAAAAACCTTTTTGTTGTCATTTCTGGAGAGCTAATAGCTAAATACTCTCTGGCTGTAAATTGTTTTATCAATATTTAAGCTGTGTTTGCTAACGTTCTGAACAGTGCTTGCAAAAGACACGTGTGAGCAGCAGAAGACAGACAGATGGTTATAGAGGCAAGGCAGTGATAAAAGCTGCAGATGGATGCAGAACTTTCAACTTACATTCCAACAACTCTTCTTATTAAAATATCTCTTCAGTGTGAACATGATTTTTTTTACAGGTAATCAATCTAGTTCAGGATTTGTCTTAAAGCACCAGAAGCAACACAGAACCTATTGACATTCTCTGAAGAGGAACTGGTGTAAATCTTGGTTGCACTTGTTGATAATTGTGAAGGTTTGCAACTTCTTTGGGGTGTTTTTAACCCTTCTTGCTTGGCAGAGTGATGAATACCAGTGTAGCAGAGATAGTTGAAGAACAGTTGTGCTAGAGAATAGATTTTCATAGCTGGCTTGAATCTTTCTACTTGTTACTGCCTTCATGGAAGTAACTGTGTCCTTGTCCTGTTGTAATACCTATGTGTGGACTGGGATGAAGGGCAACCAGACCTGCTGTACAGGAAGAGATTCAATATACCCAGCATGTTATAACAAATACCCCATTCTGTGTGTGACACAATGATTGTAGAAGGGAGTTAGAGGCCTCTGACACCTATTAGTAGACTGCTGCTCCTGTCTGTAATGCATAACCTGCTCTGAGGTTGCTTTTGAGAAGGAAGCTTGCAGGGAAAGCAGCCAGTCTTGGAAGGCTTCTGTTCAGTTACAGCATGAATTTATTATTTTATTTTATTTTTTTCCTTTTACCTTACATTGATTTGTGAAGGCTGTTGAAGTTCATTCAGTCATAGTTCTAATGTTCAACCATTTAGATGTGGCCGATGTTGATATTAAGGTGCAAAAAAAGGTGCTCTGTGTAAGGCAAACATTCAATTGAAAATTGAAAACAATGCATTTCCAGGAACTGGAGTTTATAATCTGTGACTAATGTTTGAGAGTTGTTTTGGTTTGGTTTTTTCCCCTTTTTTTTTTTGAGTATTCAGCTTTTATGGATAACTTACTTAATATGTTACAAATACATAGACTATATTGTAGAACTGGAAACACTGAAACTGTAGCTATTACTAATAGAAAATGCCTGCATTAATAAGACAACAGTAGTTAATTACTGAAGGAGCTTTTTTTAAAGGTTTCTAGAGAATATGGTAGTGTTGAGTGCTGCAAAGTGGATTGCAGAACAACAGTCATGGTTTTGGCAAACTTCATGGCCATAGAGAGAAGAATTTTAAGAGTTTGCTATGAAATTATCCTACTATGAAGGAGGCCTGAGCAGATTCTAGGCAGCTCTATTTTGTTTTTGTAACTTCAACAAGTGTTACGAAGAGTGGAAGAGAACAGCACTCTGAGAAAAGGATCATCATCCCTTTGTATTTTCTCTGTTAAATTTCTTATATTTATTTCCCAGTGTACAAGAGACCACAGGAGGTAGTTCTTTCTCTGCTGGTATTAGGAGTGATGGAATTCTGATGAGAAACTCCATACATTTCTGTTTTCTTACCCCAAAGTAGCCTTATTTGCTCTCAGTAGAATAATTGGAAACTGAATTGAGGTATTATGATGTGGCTTTGGAAATGCTTGCAGTTTTTTAGAGCTTGTTTCTGGAGTATGTTTTTGTTGTGGCTTTTTTTGTTTGGTTGGTTGGGGGATTTTTTGTTTGTTTGTTTTTTTTTTCTTATTTTGGTTTTGTTTGTTTTTAAAGGGGGATTCTCCTATATTATATTGGTAGATGGCAAACTCCTGTGGCTCTGCATTCACCTTCCAAAGAGTTGAGAGGTGAAGGAGCAACGTCCCCTTCTGGTTTCCCTCTGCAGCTGTTAGTGAAAGTTTTCCTGGAGGGAGGGATATCATTGCACACCTACAGTGTGGTCTTGTGAATTATATGTGCATATCAGCATAGAAACACATCTGTTTTTTCAAAGCCTTTAGCATGCCTTGTCTGTAAGAATTTCCAAAATGAGACTTCTGTGGTACTCAATTATTTTTAAATCTTGCTTAGGTATTTAAATAGCTATCAGTTGAAAATAGGTCGTATTCTCAATGTGGTCTGCTGTCTCATCTCTACTGTCATTAAGAGATTTTTTAACATAAATTCAGTGCTTCGTGTTCCTAGATAAAGATCCGATGCACAACAAAAAAATAACATTATTTTGTAGGATTGACTTTGGTAAGATTGTGATCTGAAGCTGAATGTGTTTGAATAGATGGGAAAGATGGATAGGGAAACAGAGGAAGTAAATAAAAAAATACAAATCTGCTCTTGACTAAAATGCAATAAAAGAAAGTCTTTGTTTATAAATCATTAATATAGACTTCACAAAACAATTACAGGCTCCTTGTGTTGCCGTTTAGCTTGCAATTTGTACAAGTGGAGTTTTCTGTGAGCTAAAGACAGTCTTGAGAATTACACAGCAGTAAGTGCCAGGAGGAATGGTAAATTTCACTAATGCACTGAGTTTACAGTTTTACTGTGATTTAATTTGGTTAACTTTCCCAAAGAAACAAGAAAATGTCTAGCCTTGTTTTTCTACAAATGCACAGATTTTAGCTAATGAGTCAAAAGAGTAAAGGACATGGGAAGAGATTTTATCAGTTGATAAGCTGACCAGGTACCAAAGCCAGTCCTAGTGAGTTGGTTTTGGCTGCTCCAAGGTGCTTTACAAGGATGAGCACTTTCCTGTCTTGTAGCAAACTAAGATCTGTGACTGATGAATTTTGCTCAGCCTTAACTTTTACCAGGATGGATTAAACTGTCCAATCAGCAATGAATTGTTGATAAATGCTTCTTAATGCTACCAAATTTAATATCAGGTTTTAAATTACTGAGGGTTTGCCTCATTGTTGTCCCATTACACAAGATCTTTTTGTGCTGCTGTGCTACAATAAGTAAAATAACTAACTTTCTGGCAGTGAAAATTTCTACTTCAGACATCTGCATTTTGGATGCAAAAGTGATGAAAATATAATGCTTCTATCAGGATTTTTTTCAGAATGAAGTAACTTTATTTGGCAACTTTCTGTTATGATGATAATTTAGCTTTCATACTTGGACTTTGCAGAATTAGATCTCCAGTAAATTAAATATAGAAGAATGATTTGAACTATATAATTGTGGCTCAGTAATGGAGTCTCAGTTGTACTTAATTTTCACAGAAAACTAAATTTCAAGATTTTCCTCGAATGTGTATTGGAATTTCTTTGCCATACCACATTTTAACTCTGTCTGATGTGCATTTATGGGAGACAAGGTTTGTGTGTGTGTGTGTGTGTGTGTGTGTGTGTGTGTATACATCATCTTATCTGTGTTAGTTTATATTAATAATGTACTTGTTATTATAATAATTGTTTATATTATAATAATGTAATTTGTTATTGTTCTAATGAAGATTTAAATTGTTATAAGAGTTATGGGGGTTCCACAGACAATAAAGTAAATTGGAAACTAAAATACACAGCTGAGTTATGAGCGAAACTCTTATTCTCAGTTACCTGTACAAATAGATTTTGTATCTAAATGACTAAAACCAAACCTGATTAAGACTCCGTTTAATTCTGGTATTGCAAGATGTCAAAGAGCTCTGACAACATTTTTTTCATGGGTTGCTCTGTATTTACCACCATTCTTTGGTTTTTTTATGCATAGCCAGGTGTACTAGTAAGTTCAAAAAATATAGCTGAAATCTAGGTTAGTGCTATCACCTTGGGCCTTGCTGCTTCCTTTTGAGATCCTGAATTCCATCATCTCATGGTCCGGCAACAAAGGCTACCCCTGATCTTTCAAAGTGTGAGGTTTCAAGAGACCAATTGTCCTCGTTGGTTCCTCAAGCACATCAGCACCATCAGTGCTGATTTAAACTCCATCATGAGGACCACGGCCTGCAAGCCCTTCCAGTTCTCTGAAAAAGACCTCACCTACTTCATGGAATAGAGCATGGAGGAGGACGTGTCCAAACATCTGGAAGGCAGAGAGGTGGTTAGAGACAGACAAGTTTTGCCTGACTAATGTAGTGGCTTTCTACGATAGAGTGACCTCATCAGAGGCCAAGGGGAAGAGCTACATCTGGCACATGCCTAGACTTCTATAAGGCCTTTGCTACAATGCCTCTAAATTGGAGAGATATGGTTTTGACAGATGGACTGATGGATAAGGGATTGTCTGGATAGCCACATCCAGAGAGGTAGAGCCACTGGTTCAATGTCTAAGTGGAAACTGGTATCAAATGGTGTCCCTCCACAGGCCTAATGGGACCAGTACTATTTAACATCTTCACCAGTGTCAGTGACGTAGTTGGTGGGATTGGCTGCACCCTCAGCAAGTTTGCAGATGACTGTGTGTTGCAGCTGATTCACTGGAGGGCTGGGATGCCACCCAGAGGGACCTTAATAAGGAGTGTGCTGTGCAAAGCACAGGAACTTCAACAAGGCCAAGTGCAAGATCCCGTCCCCATGTCACAGATCACAGAGTGTCAGGGGTTGGAAGGGAGCTAGATCATCTAGTCCAACCCCCTTGCCAGAGCAGGATCACCTAGACCAAGTCACCCAGGAACAGATCCAGGGGGGGCTGGAATGTCTCCAGAGCAGGAGA
>JANHGL010011487.1:62160-72527 GCA_024611195.1 Ceyx melanurus | reverse complement strand
CTCATGGTCACTACAGCCAAGAGTACCTCCTACCTTCACATCCTCTACCAGACCCTCTTTGTTGGTCAGTACAAGGTTCAGCATCACTCCTCTCCTTGTTGGCTCTTCCAACATCTGCATTAGGAAGTTATCATCATTAATGTTTAAATTAACTTGCACATTCTTTTGGTATTGATTTAATGACAGATTTTGAAGGTGTTGTTTTAATTTGGAAATACAATAAATAAGTGTAACCTTTTATGTCTGTATAACATTAGGACTGTTTAGTCCTAATGGCAAAAGTGAAAGAAATCCTGGTTTGAATATTATTTTTCAATAATTTGTGTACCTGTACTTATTTCTTTTGAAGTTCTCCTTTGACTAAACATCAACTCCAGGAGCAGCAGATATTTGTTGTAATAAAAGATCTGATAATTTATGGCAATACTTTAGCTTCTGAAATCGATTGTCCTGCAAAACACTGAAATAGGGTGAAGTGATCAGATTTATTTTGTTTTAATTGAAATAAAGTTTTAAACATTCTGACTTGTTTCAGCAACTGTTCTTTTCCATGCTTGCTTTAATGTTGAAATTTCAGAGTCAGGAAAACCTAGATCTGGACCCAAATGGAAACCAGTATTTTTCACATAGTCATCTGTGCACTTCTTTCTCCATTTTCTACATTAGGAAAACAAATGCCATTTATCAGACTTATAAGGACTTCATGTGAATGTTGCTGCTCACATCTCCTGCTTTCATTTCATTAATAGTCTGTGAAATCTTAGTGATTTCAGCTTTTACTGAAAAAAACCTCAAACCTAATCTTTAATGGAATTTATTTCCATTATGTTGTCTTTTTTTAAACTGCACCCCAAAGTGATAAAAAAAGAGGTGTGGTCTTCTGCACACTCTCTGTGTATTCTTCACTGCCTGTTATGAGGTGTGGGGAGATCTTTCCATGTGAATTGTGGTGACTTCAGAGCTTATGACTACATGTTTCAGCATTGTGCCAGCACTATGCTTTGGTGAGCTCTCCTGGGTGGAGCTGGGGCTGGGGCTTTGAGGGCAACCCATGTAGTCTTGGTAAAATTATCATAAGTTTCACTATTCTGCACATGTTATACTCATCACCAGTGAAACTTAAAATGCATTTGGGCAGTACTCTTCCCCTCAGGACCAAGCAAGGACTATGTTGCTTTAGCTTTTAAATGAATTACAAGTATGCAGGAAAAGTGGTAACTAGATCTCAGGCAGTACTTGCTTGATCATGTAGCTTAACCTTAAAATGAGTCAGAAGAATTTTGTTAAAGATAGGAAGCTTCTGAAAAATTTCCGATGTAAGATAATTTAGCAGTGGGAATAAATGTTACTAATGCTTCAGAAAGCAATATTCATCTGCTTAAGTGCTAACCTAATTTAATAAATTTCTCAGAAATGGCCCAATTAAATAGACCATAGCTTATCTGCATCATTCTGCTGAAATAGGTGAATTTGCTGTTCTGTTATTACAACTTTGTGGTGTTTGTATGCTTGCTTGTTTGGCAACCAATGTACAACTTGAGTTCTAGAATATTTTCAGGATTTGCTTTTGTTTTAATGTTTAGACATTCCCGTATTTGAAACTTTCAAACAAAAAGAACCTTACAGCATCAATTAAGCCAGGTAGATGAGCTTAGACAGCTGTGTTGTTTATTTCCCAGATTAACCTTTTCAAGGAAGATAATAGATAATTGGGACGGCTAACTTGAAAAAAAAACCAAACCAACAAACCAAAATAAACTGTAATTCTATTTGTACCCATTCTTATAACTTTGTTAGGAATATGAAACTGCTCTTGAACCCATTGTGCATTAAATGATTGTGTTTTACCAGTGATGAAATGTATTGTGAATGAAAAATTGGATTTCTAAGAAAGAAAAATGTTCTTTATAACATAGTTTTTCCTAAGTTAAGGTGTACAAGCTAAACAGTTGCTGTGAGTCATTGAAAGTAACCAGTAAAACTTTGAATTTTTTTTATCCTGTCTTAAAGCCAAGAGTGTTTACAAAAGATGTGTGTAATTGTACAACTATTATTTTCTATGTAGCTATCACAGCAAATTTTATAATTTGTATGTAAATATCCAGTTATTTTGCTATTTTCAGATGCCAAATGAATTCTGAAGTTCAGAAAACTCAGAGTTCTATGTTATGACAACAGTATAAACACTACCTTTACCTAGATGGGATGTAAATACAGAACTGCCTTCTCTGATCATGGCAAACCTGTATTTTGATGCTTTGACTCAAAATGCTTCAGCATTGAATCCTACATTGCTATAGGATTATTTATCATAGAATGTCAAGGCTGGAAAGGACCTTGAAAGATTATCTAGTCCAATCCCCTTGCCAGAACAGGCTCACCTATACAATAGATGTAATAATATATGGGGTCTGAGAAGATTTTGGTTTTAATATAATCAAATGTGGCCTAATTTACGCTCCTTCCAAATTAGGCCACAACCAAATTTATGTCTGTACCATTTCAGACAAAAGATCTGTCCCAGCATCCTGCTCCAATGAAAGCAGCAGCAGCTGATGCCAAAGGGTAAATGTAATTAATTTTTTCTGCATACACTGTTGCTGTCAGAGACTAATCACCCATAGAATTCCTGGGGTAGAGATGATTGCTTTATGTTAGACAATCTTCCACATCCCTTCTATTTTTTTAAATTTTTTTTTTAATTTGATGTAAATTTTTAGTATCCACAGCTGGACTCCCAGTTAAACCACCATTTAACTGCAGCTGGTTAAGTTAGTTATTATTCACAAGGAATATATACATGTTTAGTGAGCCGCTTTGTCTTTACATTGCGTATGTCTACTACATCCTTTTTTTGATAGGTAAAATAGCAAGATCTTGGAAACTGTCATAATTCCATATTTTTTCTTTGTTTATAGGCAAAATCTATACCAACTACTTAGATATTAATAACTGCTTATATTCTAGGATCTCAGAAACATTACCAAGACAGTGTGTCTTAAGATGATGCCTTGTATCTGCTGAGCAGTGCTAACCTGTATGGTCATCATAAGCTTGTGAAAGAGGTGAAATACTTCAGTTTGAAATCTGTTTAAAATGCTTAGTTTAAAGCTAAGCCTGGACTGATGTGTTTTTACTGAGTTTATGAGAGTAGATTTGTTCATGTTACTAACCAGGGTGGCTCAATTGTGTGTACAGTCCATAGGATTTGATCTTGGAACCTCACAGCAGCATAGAAGTAGAAGGACGTGCTGGGTCACTTAATCTAGTTCCTTTAGTCTTTCAAGTAACCATATTACATGCTGTGCTACATGTTTTTTATTATTCCCCAAGTCAAATGAGAGTGCCCGTTCACACGGAGGTGCTTTGCAAATTTCATCTCCAAGATCTGTGTGGTTAGATTGAACTGTACCTTAAATAACATTTACATTTTCATTTTATAGCTGGTAAAAGTGTAAGAATCTGAAACACATATTTTAGCCCACAGAGGAAGTTTTGGGGCAGCCATGTGCCTGCCCTGCTCATTAATCGTGACCACAGAGCTGTTATTGAGTCAGGATCTTGCACAGGGGCAGTTTTATCATACTGGATACCTCCTTTACTATTGCTATTTGTGGGAAATGCTTCCCTTACACCCTGGTTGCTACTGTACTTATATTGACCTCTCAGGGATATTTTATGTTCAAGATGGATGTAACAGTGTTACAAGGTTATATGCTTCTACTACTTACAAGAAGAAAAATAGTGGAACATGTCAGTCATACTCTCTTTTCCTTCCACATGTTGTCTTCTCTGCATGTGTCTCTGAAATTTTCCCTTTGTCTTAGGAGTGACTCTGTCAGCTCTTTTAATTTCACCATTCTATAGTATTTTGAGCTTTACTTCTGAATCTTTGTTGCTATTAAACCCCCAAGTTAAACATCTCACATTAGGAGTCCTTGGCCTCATGGGTATTTTAATGCTTAATGTTATTTTGTTTTAATTTTTACTAGTTTTGTTGCCACTGTTGTCTGAAAATGGCATGTCTCAGGAGCTTTCAGATACTTGAGAGAGATGGTTTTCCCTTCTGGGTAGCTAACACTGAACAGACACTTACTTCCCACTTTAAGCAGCTTTTGGACACCAATGGGTTTGCACTGTATCCCAGTAGGGACATTACAAGCAAGGTTGAGGTTGATGACGACAAGGAAATGCCTTTTGAAGATGATCCCCACATGTTTGCTTACCTGCTAATTGTTTAATGAACACAACTTCATAACCTTGGATGCCAAGTCTGAAATCAGGCAGCCTGAAGTCAGGGTGGGATTTATTTCACATTTGACCATTTAAGGTCACATACCGAGTCTAAGCTAAACACACAGGTTTGTGCTACCTTAATTTCCTCTCTGCTGTGAGAGTCTTGGGTGACACGAGCTTCAAGGCAGTCCTTATTTCTAGCCACTAATTAGAGATGTTTAGATGACTAGTTTAGACTACTAACTTCTAAGCAAAACAAACTTTGGTGAGTTGAATCCCAGAAAAGATTTTATAAAGGTATTGCTGTGCCTCAATGTGTCCACATTTATTCCCTCTTTCTAGTTATAATGAAGTCCACTTGTATAAAATAATATGAAGATCCTTTGTAAAAAGCTGACCTACAAGTGCAATGTAACAGTACACTTCATTCTGGAACATAACTAAATGTTTAATGAAATTCTCATTTTGTGTGATGCTATGATATTGGGCAATAAAAATAATATGTATGACCAAGTGTAACAAAAAAAGAAAAAATCTGAAAAATACTCATTTGAATTATTTTTTATTTTGATTTAAAGGGATCAAAGCAGGAAATGATATTAATTCAGTTTTCTTGCTCTTTCTTCGTAACTTAGTATTCTACAATAATATTTATATAAAATTTATAAGAATATTTATCCTTTTATTTCTGATGTTTTGGGAAAGTATTCTTTTCATGGGCCTCATTTTGGTAGTTTTTGATTCTGCTGCGAGTTTAAGATTCTTTTTTTTATGAATCTTTTTAATTGGTTGGGGTTTTTTATTTTTTAAAACCAGTAAAAATGCTAAACAAAATACTGTCTTTGTTAATGGAAAGTAGAAGCAATTAGGGAAGCAGAGTAGCAGGTAATTCACATTTTCATTTTTATGCAAAATCCTCTTTCTTGCAGGCTTTATAATGATAATAAATGGGAGTTGTTTCCAATGTGGGAATGCTGCCACTCAATTGTGCTGTTAACCCTGAGAGGTTGTGTGTTGACAACCTAATTGATTTATTCTCTCTACAACCAGAACTCCCCTTCATTTTCTCCTAGATATGGCATTGGAAGAGATGTTTTCATTTAATCCTTTAGATTTATGTCTCAAAACCTTACCGCCTCTTGATGTTGAACTTTTGTGCTTCATTGCTAACTAATTTAGCATGGGCTGCTGCATTTTTACTCTTGTGTTTTACTCCCCTGCATCATAGATCTCAAGGAATCTCTGTATTCTGTAGCTGGGAAGGAAAGAGCACAATGGGTAGCAGCCATCAGAGGTGGGAGAGGGAAATTTGTTTCCGAGTGAGAAAGACTCAGTGTCAACATGCAGTGCATGTCAGGAACAAGGAAGCAAATGTTCTGATCAAGCTACCATGTCTCTCCTGCAGGGACTGGGAACGTGGCAGTTGATGGACAGGCTGGTATGGTTTCTACACCAGGCTGGATGAAGAAATTTTGATGGGGGAGCTCTGAGCCCAGGGCAATGCATGTCATGCCTTCACATACAAGATGGTAGAGCCAATGTTAATGGTTAAACTGGTTTTAGGAAGTTTGCCTTACCCCAGTTTGAGGTCATTTCTGAGAGGTTGTGGTTTGGTTTTCTTTTAGTAATTTTACGTAGCAGTGACTTGGCCTCAGTGAACACTTGCTGTGCTGAGATAATGTCACACTGTGTATTCAGAGATTAACACAGGTGTAGTAAAGACGTCCTCATGAGATAAAAACAGGTAAAGTTCAGCATCAGTTGTTTACCTTATCTGGACCAGCTTGGTTGGATGAGCTCGTGTACACCTGCACGCAAATGCACTGCTCTCTGAGGACAGAGACAAAGATTTTGCATGGAGGAGCATCATAAGACTTAGTGCAAGAAGACTCTCCCTAAGAAGCAGGAGATACTGGAGCTGTCAGAGCAGAAGGGTTGGTACACACTTTCTCTTCCCCTCAGTGAGAAGTTCCAGGGAACTTTTGGCAAGGGAGCTCCTGCTGATGCAAGGCTATCCTGTTCTTCTAAGGTTGCCTAAGCCTAAGATGGGTCAGAAGATGGGTGCAAAACCTCAAATAAGGAGCACAGATGAATTATTCATGCAGGAAGCTGAAAGTGCTGCCCTGTTCCTTCCTTTCATACAGCACTCAGTCCTGTAACCTCTATTTTGGTGCATATTTGTAATGTAAATTTTTTCCTGAATTAAAGGCAAGGAGGATCACCAAACTCTTTGGTAGCTTTAGCAGTGGCTTGGGGGTTATTTCAGAAACGTGCACCACAGTGGCTAAGGTTTGAACATCAAAATTAACAGAATAACAACCGCTACCATCATACATTTTCGTCTTTACATGTTTTTTGCTATGTGAGAAAGCTTCTGGAATTCAGCCTTTATGTGACACCAAGAGGCATGTTGCAGCAGTGTGACTCTTGAGAAAGTAAACTACAATTTACTAGCATACCAGGAGCCCTTCCCTTGTAGTTACTAGAGGTTTTGCTGCATACCATGGCAAGTCCTAAAGCAAAGTTGCAACCCAAAGATTTTAAGCTGTAGAACAGGCTTTTACCCATGGAAAACCTGGTTTGTTAAAAGTGAAATACATTATCATTTTCTGGGCTAAGACAAAAATAAATGATTAAAAGACATTCTCTCTTACTCATACACAAGTGGATATGGGATGCTACAAATTACTTTCCTATGAGTGCTCTTTCTTGAAGACTTGCTGCTGCTCCTTCCCGTAATTACACAGACTTTGTTTGCCAGAAGTTCAGTGACAACATTATACTGCTGTAGTCTGTTTTCCAGTTGCTTTATTTGTTCCTAGGACAATTCCTTTCTTGCCTTTTCTTTCAGGGAGGAAACAGACAAAGAGGAAAAAAAGTCCTTTAGAAATGTTTTAAAGTGCAAAAACTTGGACAATGGATTTTGCCGCTTTCTCTCTGTCTAACTGAAACAATGAAAAGTACTGCACTTTAATCTTCTTAGCCCCAGGGGTTCTTCTAATTATTGCAGCTGTTGCACAGGCTTATACATACTGACATCCTCCTTCCCATTCATCTTGGAGGCTCTTTTATGTCCAGTATATCCTCACTGGAAATGGAAGAGCCTTCAACTTTAAAAATAGGTGTTTACCTTTTGGATCAGGGTGAGGGGAACAAAGCATTCTCAAAGTTCCTTCCCAGGATTTACAAATGACCAAAGGCTCTTCTCAGCACTGCTGAGAAGTTTAAATTTTTTTACTTTAAATTGGCGGTGATGTTAACTCTTTAGTCCTGCCTTATTCAGATATCACAGGAATCCTAAACATATGCCAGTTAGCACAGTCTGCCCAGAACTTGTTTGGAAAGGTGTTATGGGGTCTGGGCCAAATAATTCCATGAACTAATCTTACAATTTAATTTGATGACTGAATTGCAGACACTTTCAGTATTTAATTTAGTAATACAACATTATTTTCAAGGTGTATTCTTCACTTGACACTGTTGCCAGACAATGCTGGGCTTACTTGAAGCTGAAATTAATTGTTGCTTAGAAGAAGTGCTGTTCGTCATTACTTCTGTCAGTGGTTCTGGAAAGGCATCATGGAGGTGCTAGTGATCTGTAAGCTCCCAGTTGGTGACTGCAGCTGGTGGGTGACTCCATATTAAACGATGAAATAAGGGGATTCCCAGAGTTTCCTCTTCTATTTCTAGTTTTGTTTCTCTGGCAGTAGCTTTGATAAAACTAGTATCTGATCATTGAGGTTTAACCCACTTGTAAGTAGTTTTCAGATAATTTATTCTGATTTTAATTCTTTGTGAATCACAAGAAATGTGTATTTTGTATTTATTGTCCATATTCAGACCTTCAGTAAATGGCAAAATTTTAATGAATTTTTCCACACGAGAAAAAGAATTTCTAAATATATGCAACCTCTTGCATCAACATTTTACCAAGTTACAAATATTTATATTTATTAATAAATTATTAGACTTCTTCCAGCAGCATCTTACACAAAGATTTGTTAAATTTGTTATTGGTACAATGCTACCATTTTCACAAAGTATGTTGCAGAAAGTTATTTCATCATCATTATAAAGTACTCCAATAAAGAGTAGAGAATAGGAACATTTTATGTTTTGTTTTTTGTTTGTTTTATTTTCTTTGTAGCCGTTCTCTGTAGTAGGCATTTTATGGTGTTGGAATGCTTCTGAAGATTTTAGAGTGCAGTAAGTGAGGTTGAATGTTATTTTTCAAGAATCATCAGGGGACATCCTTTTGATGCTAATCTATAAAAGACACTGGTGATAGGGGAGAAGTGATTTTGCAAGGTGGAATATCTTGCCATTTTGGAGTTTATATCTTTTATGGTTTGTTTTAGGTGTTTGTGTGCAGCTGTTGGATAATTCAGAGGGAATTATGTGTATATAGAAAACAGAATGTGGCTTCTAGAGGGATCCTATCTTAACCAAAACCATCTTAACTCAGGTGTCCCTCTTCAAATGTCTGATGTGCTTGAGTAACTTTTGAAATTGCCGAGATTCTTTCTAGAACCAAAAAGACACTGCATAAAAACAAGATTCGTTTTGTTGGTATCATTTGTAGTGTGCAGAGGAAAACATGGTTATAAAAAATTGACCAACAGTCATATATTTATAAATTTTGTATTTGTAGTAAACTATGATGCTAAGGAACAGACATTGGGTTCATCACCAATTAACAATTCTGCATTAAAAGTGCCTTTTTCTTCGTGCCCCCATTGGTCATGGTCTCACTACAGCTAGCAGACCTCACTCAAGGGATGTCCTAATCACTGCTGGCACTTCTATGTGTAGCTACTGCAGCTAGCTGCTTGGGGAAGTCTATAAAAATATAATTTTAAAGCCTACTTTTTCCAAGGACTAGATGTGCTTGGTCTGTGCTGGTCATGAAGTTTGATTCACAGTTGGATGATCATGTGGCCCAATAAGCTAAAACATCAGGTAGTACTGTTAGCATAAGCAACCTTGCCTGCAGTGCAATTAGATGAGCAGCACTTTGGAAGAGTCCAGATACCTATGTGATATTATTGATGTATTTTAGCATTCATTCTCCTTTTTGATAATACTTTTCAATAATACAGCAGTGAAAATGAATATATGGCTGGCTTACTTTTCTTCTCTGTGTGTAAAGGGAATTGCAATTTCACCAACTATTAATAACACAAGGCGTTACAGAATTATTCATATCAGCCACTAGAGGGGTGGACATAATTTATATGACAGCATCTCTCTCAGCCTTTTTTCTATATTTATTGTGCCCCTTTTTTTGGGTTTGTGGTTTGGTTTTTTTTTCCGCATAGTGATAACAGTAAGGCAAACTTAATAGATTTTGGTTGTACAAATGATGCAAAATGTGTCATTAATGTAAGTTAGGGGTTTTTTTGTCTTCTCAGGTGTTGTATTTCACTATCGTGCAGCAACCAGCAGGTATACTCTGAATTTTACACAAGCTCAGCAAACTTGTCAGGACAATGGTGCTGTCATAGCGAGCCCAGAACAGCTGAAAGCAGCCTATGAAGATGGATTTGAGCAATGTGATGCTGGCTGGTTGTCAGACCAGACTGTCAGGTGAGATATTTAAACCCTTGACAGAGATTCCCCAAATTAATAATACATGTGTATCCCCTACAGACTTAATATGCTGACTTACTATAATAACCACAGAATCCCAGAATCACAAAATATTAGGGATTGGAAGGGACCTAGAAGATCATCTAGTCCATCTCCCCTGCCAGAGCAGGATCACCTAGATCAAGCCACACAGGAAAAGATCCAGGCAGGTCTTGACTCTCTCCAGAGAAGGAGACTCCACAACGTCCCTGGCCTGCCCATTCCAAAGCTTCATCACCCTCACTATGAACAAGCTTTTCCTTCTGTTTACCCAAAACCTCTTATGCTCCACCTTACTCCCATTGCCTCTTGTCTTGTCATTATTACACTGAGAAGAGTCTGGCTCCATCCTTCCTAAACCTTTAACATATTTATTGATGTGATAATATCAATATATAATAATTTAATGTATTTATTGGTACATTGATGAGGTCCCCCCTCAGTCTCCTCCAGGCTAAAGAGCCCCAGCTCTCTCAGCTTCTCCTCAGAAGGGAGATGCTCCA
>JANHGL010011487.1:27352-48002 GCA_024611195.1 Ceyx melanurus | reverse complement strand
TGGAGGAGACTGAGGGGGGACCTCATGAATGTCTATCAATATGTTAAGGGTGAGTGTAGAGAGGATGGAGCCAGACTCTTTTCAGTGTCATCCAATGACAGGGCGAGAGGCAATGGGTGCAAGTTGGAGCACAAGAGGTTTAGGGTCAACACAAGAAAGAACTTTTTCTCATTAAGGGTGACAGAGCTCTGGAATGGGCTGCCCAGGGAGTTTGTGGAGTCTCCATCTCTGGAGACACTTAAGACCCACCTGGATGTGTTCCTGTGTGACTTAGTCTAGGTGATCCTTTTCAGGCAGGGGGGTTGGACTAGATGATCTTTTAAGTCCCTTCTAACCCCTAATATCTGTGAATCCGTGAATCTGTGAATGTAGCAGGATGGACCTATGTAAGAAGAGGAGAATAACTATCAATTTGTAAACCTTTCCCTTGCATATAACAAAACCTCTCTAACCAAACCCTCTGTTTTTTGTCAGTTTGAGTGTTTCATTTGCATTGGAGAGTTTGGTAATGCAAGGTCACTTGCAATCAGTGTTCTTCTATGTAAGACTTGCGAGAAGGGAAAAACTAAAAAGCTCCTTCTTTGAGAGGTCCTACAGCATGACCTACCATGATTGCAGGCCAAGGCTCAGAAAGTATCAGCTGTGCTCCACTTGTCCAGCAACAGAAAGGACCTTTTAGACATAGCTCAAAAGCTGGCAGAAGAAATGTTTTCTTCCTTTTTGTTGCATGTGACTTAGTTTGGAAAACTTGGAATAACTAGGCAGTTCCATCCTTCTCCACAGCAACCGTCAGTAGCTACATGTCCCAGATATTTTCTGGATGAAGGAAATATTTCCAGCCTTATGTCAGGGACTGTATTACAAGAGATCTGTAGATTTTTGACCAGCTCAGGAATGGCCATGGAATACTGGCAACAGGATGTGGTGACACCTATGGAACAAAATTGTCAATCTGAAGAAAAAGAATAAACAAAAAAAGCTTATCTTAGGTGAAACACAATAGAACACTGGACATAATAATAGTATTGTCCTCCACTTTTCACAATCCAGTATCAGAATTGGTAAAATGCCTTTGAGCAGGCAAGCAACTAAAGATCATGGCACTGACCAAAGTATATACAAGGCTGTTGGCTCTGTTTGTGCTTCCTTTCCTCTGTGAAGGTGAAACTATGCAAAGGGCTTAAGCTGCCTTACCAAGGCAGCTACCTCCAGATAATAATTCTATGGTTTTTATTATTTTGCTGAGAAGGTAGGTCTCTGTGCTTTTGTAAGATACGCAGTTTAGCAAGACTTGCATAGCTGCAGAGATCTCCAGCAGTATCTTGGGCCAGGCGTGTGGAGGAATAAATCCCTGAAGCTATCTCCTGGGTTTATAGCAACAGGCAACAATCACAGCAGCTGTGTATTCTAACAGCTTGCAGCATGCTGCTTACCCTACTCAGCTTTGCAAAGGAATTTTGATAAGTCAGTCAGACCATGCTGCAAATGGCAAGATGACCTCAGTACCCTTCAGTCAATACTGTGCTGTAGACCTCACTCTTATCTCACCATGAGAAAGAGGAAGAGGTTGTGGTGGTGAAGTGTAGATTGACATTTTAAATGCTGTGTAAAGTCTGAACACAGAGAACTTGTTTTATTAATCAAACATATATGTGGAGCAGGTGTTTGCAGCCTCAGGAGGTGGACCTTTGGGAGGAGACACTTCTTTTGTCAGAAAATGAACTTGCTTTTATCAGAGTGATTCAAAACTGGGTTCCCTAAAAATAGTCCCTAAGTACAAACATTGTAGACAGGGGGGAAAGAGGAAAGAAGACACAGTAGAAGGCATTTTCCTATCATTTCCTCAGATCGTTGAATGGATCAGGTAACAAAGACAGGATTAGGAGCAACAGGGTGAAGAAGTAAAACATCCAGCCCTTTAGATGTTCAAACACAGGAAAGATAAATTTATTTTTCTCTTTATTAGCTTTGCTCACTTCTGTAGGAATTGGGTACTAGTCATGGGACATACAGGTAATCTGTCTCCTTTCATACCAAGTGGGGAAAGCAAAGCAAGCAAGAATTTTGCTGTCTGTTCCTGACCTGAGTGACAGTCCTCTGTTTATTCTTCATTTGGTTTTGCAGTCAGGAAGCAAAGACTGTTGCTTTTATTTGGTGCTGGAATGCAGATTTCATTAGAACTAGCTCACTAAAGAGGCTTGCTGATTTTTTGTTCTCTTTGGCAGTTATTAATAATGTGGAAAGAGAAATGTGTTTTGCTATTATTGTTCTTTTGTGAGAAGATTGGCAAGTTCTAATTTGTTCACAGAACTAACCTTGCATGTGAGGAAAGCAGGAGATAAGATATCCTTTCTCTTCTGTCTAACTTCAGAAGTTAGGAAATAGCAAGTGGTTTTACTTGAGTGTTTGTGTTCACAGAACTAATAGAGCTGCTGCCTCTGATGGTTTGTTAGTTGGAAGAGAAGAGCATTGGAAAATTTGTGAAGAGGATGCATGACCTTTTGTTATGGTTTTACGTTTTTCCTTACAAATAAGATTAAAAACTTGTAAATTTTCCTTTTTGTAAGAGTACCATCCATTTTCTCCGATACTGCACTTACTTTATATTTGGGACTGGATACTGCATTCAGTGTTTTATGTTATTTTTCTCATTACATTTGGCTCATGTTTTTATAACAAAACACAGTGTAGGTAAGCGGGAGTATATACCTGGAGTTATGGAGAAATTCTTATATCTGCAGATCTTAAATCCTCTTTATGCTACCTCACTTCTCATAAGTAATAAACAAAAATTCACATCTCCTGTCCACCTTTCTGCTTCCTGGAATAGGTGAATGAGCAGGTACTGAGTCAGTATAGCAGTAAGGTGTTTCTGGCTCAGGCTGTTACCCAGAGCACCAATTTTTATTTCTTTGATCTGTTCTTACTCTTACTCTTGTCCAGTTTGGAAGATTCTGCCAATAAATTAACTTCAGCTGACATAACTCTTGGAGTCAAGGAAATGTTCAAGACTCACCTCTCTGGCAGCAGGGAAGGGACAGCCACACAGAACAGGCTTAACAAAGCAGCAAAATAATGAACATACAAAAAAATGTAAAAATTAAGCAAAACTACATCTCTGCATAGGTGTCATGATCTAAATGGGCTGGAAGATATCAAACCCTTGACTGTCTCAAAATAGTGATCTTTTGGAATAGTTTATTTTGAGTGTTTATCACAGAAAGAATTCCCCTTTTCCCAGTTTTGTTCTGAATTTTGTTTTGTTTTGTTTTGTTTTTTTGTTTTTTTTTTTAGGCTATTGGCAATGTTTCAAACCAATTACTTTAATATCTGTAGTTCTGCTAGTCTGTGTTCTTCTATGATTTAAACTACATACCTAAATGTGAGTAGACAAACAATATTAGTGTAGAGAAACTGCTCATGTAGTTCAAGTTAGACACAGGGTTAAAAAATTACATGGAACCAGTTATGCTGAAAATGCATGTATATAAATTATATATAATCTTTAAAATAAGCATTTTCTCCTCCAGAAAGTCCCTTCAGATATCCTGAAATTATTATTAAATAGCACAGAACATATTAAAATCCTTATTTGGTAACTGCAAAGTTAAAACCTTTTCTAAAGTCATGTGGTGTGATTTCCTTGAAAAAATACTAAATTTTAATATTGCTCCATTATTTTGAATCCTTATTTAAACAATGATGGGAGAGAAGTGGAAGAAAATGCTGTAAAGTGAAAGCATAAAATAATCACAGAGTGAAAAAATATCTCTGCAAAATCATATACTCCATCCAAAATCAACTTCATGTAGGTTGTTCAATATAAAAGGAATTGGTTAAAAACTGACAAGATAGTCTTTGATATGAGCAGCTGTTGGTGACATAATTTGCTTTCTTGCTGCTAGTATGTTCATGAATTGTATTAGGAAAATCTGCCTCATGAATTGAACTAGAAAGAGGACAAAACGATGGCATATTGCATGCATGATGAAAGGAGTACAGTAATGCGAAACATCTGGGTGGAGTGGATGACAGTTCAAATTGAAGATCCGTCTATTAAAAAGCAAACTTTGTTGTCTTTTTTTTTTTTTTTTTTCCACAGGAAAAAAAAAAAGGTAACATTGATAGATTTTGATTTCTTGGTAGAAACTCAACAGTTATTGACCTCCACTCAGGAGGACAGCATTAGCTTAGTTGTGCACACCCTTCACTCCCTATTATGAAATAAAAATCTGTGTTTTAAACCACCCTCATGAAAGCAGAGAGGGGGAAAAAATGTAAGAATTTGTTAATTCTTGATTGTGTGAACATGTCATACTTGAATCAGATAGGCGTTGAAAAGAGCAATAAACCTTCACTTACAACCACAAAAATTGCTGGTGTTAGGGCTGTGCTTTGCTTTGCAGGATTTCAAGAACTTTATTCCTTCTTGCACAACTGAATGGTTTAATCTAAAAAAAACCAAACAAACAAAAACCAAAACAAAAAACCCAAAAAGAGTATATAAGTAGCTAAGTCTTCATAAAACCAGAGAAAGATTAACATATGGTAGGGAAGAGAATCCATTCCTTTTTCTGTTGGCAACACCACCACTGCTAACCAAAGCGACCATCATATTTTCTTACCTTCATAATTTCCTTTTCACTTTAATTCAAGAAAGCTGAAGTATCAGCTCTTTTTCCTTGTTTCTCTATTCTGTAAATCAAAGCATTCTTTTCGACAACCTAAGCAGCCATCATATGGCAAGCCTGTCTATTTCAGGGTAAAACAAATAGATCTCTTGCAAAGGTGACAAATTAAAAGCTTGGTGTGTGTGAAACCAGACATTTGTGAGACCCTAACTTACAGATGCAGAATTCATATCTACAAATATCAAAAGGGTATCTAATTAGACATGGATGTTTGAAAAGAACTCGTTTGTGGATACATTATTGCATATGCTTGGGTATAATGTCATTTATATTTTCACTTACATTTTTTTCCTCTCTGCTCATACAATTAGTTCCTGCAGGTCTAAAGTCTGTCAGAGGCTGCACCAATCTTAAGCATCCCCGTATTCCAGGCAGTAAAATACTACCTCAGAACTCATTTTTCCCCTGACAACTGTTATTCATACCTTATTAAAGTTCCTTTATCTCTTCTATTAACTCACAGCTATGAGTCTTCAGCTTGTAAAATACTCTTAACTTTTGATTTCTACATGTTAGAGGAATAGACTCCTTTACTCCGTTAGAAGTTGATCAATATTTTCTTTTGAAAGAAGCTGTATATGTGTTGTATCTGTCTAGTAAGTGGTTACTCCTCATATACAAAGCCACAGTTATTTCAATCTTTGTATACTCAGTGTGATTTAAAGGGACTCATTTTCCACTTTTCTTGCATCCATATATGGTTTTTAACTCTCAGTCACTTAGAAATTAACAGCAGTAATTGAAGACATTAATATCTTCCATCTGCCTGCCTTCATTACCCTTTAGAAAATCACTGACATGGAAGAACTGGCAGAAGGAAAAGTGTTTTCACCCTGAGCTTTTCCTGTGTAAATCCTGTTTTCTGAGAACACACCTTTTTCAGGAGTTCAAAATCCAGTACCAGGCTTTGTAGTGTCATGGTTGTCAGCACAGATTTTCTTCTCAGATGAGATGGAATCCAGGTCAGATGTCATTGATAAGTCATAAGGCAGCCAGATTCTTGAAGGCATCATGATTTGGTTCACTGGAAAGACCATTCTTATCTCTTGTTAATCTAGGATAGCTACCTCCTTGCTCTTCCCATCATTCAGAGGTTCAGCACTCTGCCTGTCAACCTTTCAAAAGAAGCACTTTTGTGTGTGAAGGAGTTTCAGATGTGTATCTTTGAAGTGTTTTCCAAAGATTAACATAATTTAATACTAAGTTTATGATCTTATGGTTTATTGTTCTCACCTTTTCCCATAGTGAATTTCTCTCTAATTTAAATGAAGGGCTGATCTTGCCGTAAAACAGCATTTTCAGATAGCCTGTTTGTTCTTGTTGCTTAAGCGTCTTCTCATCCCAGTGAGGGTTTCTTTTTGCAGTTTGTAATTATGTGCTGAAAATAAAGTGATATTTCACTACATTTATATGTTTGTTTATTACAGCAAGGTTTAAAGAAAACCCACAGATTTGCAGTACCACTCATTCATGACACCATGAAATAAACCTTCATATTCCCTGATTGGTACTTAGCTGTCTGATGGGTACTCATAGTATGAGGACTTCTAGAGGTAATTATATAAACAACAAATATGAAGAATACTGCTGCTCTTATCATTTCATCTGACTAAGTTAGATGTTCGGCACTGTTATAATGTGTTATTTTATGTCATTCAGAGCTCTCCTATAAACTAAGCAACTCTAAAGTCTTTGGCCTTTATACTTCTCTATCAGTGTAGTGTTTAGTTTTTGTTTGGAATATTAAAACAAAGTAACATTTGTTTTTGTTCTGACTGAATATTTCCTTAATAATTATTTATTTTTTTTTTAAGGTAAAAAAATCATGTCAGAGCCTACAACTGTTAAGCTGATTACAACTCTGAAAACTGACAGTGTGATATCATCATCTGCTAAAGTTACTCTTAAACCACCCGTTTTTGAGCCTTCAGTTACTGAAGTGGCTGTCACCAAAACAGAGGTCCCATCTTTGGAGGAAACAACCGTAGAGACAGGAGAAGATACAGAAATGACTACTGATTTGGCTGAGGAAAAAAGGGAAATGGAGGTGCTCATGGAGAACATTAAGTTAACCACCTTTCTACCTCAGACTGTCACGGATGGTAAAATAAGCACTTACGATACACTGGGAAGAACTGAATATGATGTTTCATCTAGGTTAACTGAGAGCACATCTGCAGCTTTGGAACTGGAGCACACTTACTCTGAAGCAGAATTGCACGAGGAACAAGGTAGGTCTGAAAGCATTGAGGACGCTTTCTTGACCTCTGTAATTTTTCAGGATAGCACAGCTATAGCTAAGAGTTCCACTGCTTTGTGGGAAGATACTGAAACAGGAAATGCGCAAAAACATGATGCTGATAATCAGACTGAACAAATAGAAGTGGGTCCTATGATGACAGATACAGATAGCTTGTTACCAGCTTCTCAGAGAGAGTTTCCCAGGACAGGGACTTCAGTGTCACTAACAAAAGAGAATATGTATCTCAGTTCCCACTCAACTAAAGAACCCACAAAAAAGTCAATGGAGGCCAAATCTGACAAGAAACTTACAACTGTTGTAATCCCTAAAGCTTTGTTCACTAACCAGTATGATCAGACTACAGAGGGGGAGGGCAGAGAGAGTGTGTACACCGTTATGCCCAGTAGAGTTTCTAGCATGGCTACTGTTAGTGTCCCAGAACAAGATGTGCCTGCTGCATCAGAGACACTTATAGACAAGCATGCAGTAACCACTGGACAATTTTCTATAGCAGACAAGTCAACTTCATTCATTAAATTTAGTTCAGAAACAGTGTTTGATAATGAGGCATCAGCTGAAGGAAGCAGAGAAGACCCGAGAGATGTGCAGCCTACTGCATCATCTGGAATCCCTGTATCCTTTTCTGTATCAGCTATTACTCAAACAGGAGAGGCCATCACTTCCTCAGGAAGTACTGTTTTCCCTCAAAACTTTGGAGAAGGCACCACATCTGTTATCCACTCATCTCAGCAAATGGAAGGATCAGCTGTTTTAGTGGAGCAGGAAAAAACAAAGGAACCAGAAATGAGAAAAATGGATGTTAAGATCCCTCATGCCACAGGTGTCATTCCTACTAGTGTTGCAGCAGAATCTGAGGGATGTTCATCAAGTGTGAAGTTTACACAGGCTTCTCCAGTTTCTGCCATATGGCTGCCAACAGATAAAGATCAGGGGTATACAACAGAAGAATCATCTCATACTAAGAGTTTACATGAGTTAGATACAGAAGATGGTATCTCTGGAATGGAGCCTGCATCATCTCCAGGGAAAATTACAGAATATACAAAGCATCCAGGAGCACTGATTTCAGCAGTTACAGATGAAAATGAGGCAAACATGGAACCAGAAGAAACAAAAAGCAATGAAGAAGCTGTATCAGCTGATTTTGATCAGAATAAAGATACTACAGGTGTCTCCCATGCAAGCAGCTCTTGGGATTTGGAAATGATCACAGTATCCAGAATATCAGTGGATGAAATTCGTGCAACAATGAAGTCTTTTAGCTCCTCAAGTGTTATGGTATTAGCAACTGCTATACCCACAGTCACGGGGGTAACTGAACATGAAGGAGATGAAACGTTTGGATATGTTTTGAAAGCGTCCATTCCTACCCCAGAAGTTGGACAAAGCGAGGTTACTGATGCATCAGTAGCCACACCTGCTGAAGTCTCTACTGAAACAGATGTCTCAGAATACACAGTGACGGAGGAAGGCCAGACAAGCATTATGACATTAACTGCAGAGAAGTCAGCAGCAACACAAGATGGAAAAGGAACTCCATCAACTGCCTTTGGAGGGATAAAGGAATCTATTATATTTACAGATGCAACAAATATAGATACTACAGTTCCACAGAAAGAACATGATGCTTCCCTAGTTTCAGTTACTGTAGAGAGTGAGGTCACTAGAGATATGCCAGTTACAGATCAGACTCCTTTTGATGGTGTCTTTCATACAGAAACAGAACATGCCACAGAAACAACCACAAAAGTTAGTGAGGTATTCCAAAAGGAAATCTCCATGAAAGGTCAAGATAAGGAACCAGATACTGCCACAGAAGCTACCTTATCTGTGACATCTGTCCAAATAAATGAACAGAAGCTAATATCAGGATCTGAATTGTCTCAGACAGCTATTGAGGAAAAGCAGGATGAGACAGGTTCAGCTTATGATGTGATATACCCAGCGACAGTAGGATCAGTTCCTGCAGTAAAGTTCACAAATTATGAAAGAGTTCTGGGACCTGATGAAACTAGCACCAGGACCCTGCATCTCTCAGTTACTCTGAAAGCTGAAAGAACTACTGATCAAGAAGAGAAAGTCACTGAAGTGATGCCTGTAATGACAGGTACACAATCAAAAACATATGAGAGCAGAGGAACCCCCACCCAGGAAGAAGACAGGCATTCAGTGAGTCAGGATTCTGTGTTGCCTCCTCATACAATGCTGACAGGTCATTCAACTGTGGAAAGCATTACTCATCTGACTTTGGGAGCTTCTCCAAGCCAAACTCTGGAAGGTTCAGGTATATCAGAAGAACCTGAAGAAATTAAACTAGCTATATTTTCAGCTAATGTTACAGATAAAGCAACAATTCTTAGTGATATAAAAACACCTTCCATTAGTTCTGTAGTCAAAATTCAGCCTACATCAGCATCTAAAACTTTTGTTACTCAAAAGTCACCACATATCATTCCTGATGAAGAAGAAGAGGTAACAAGCAATGACATAATTATAATTGATGAATCTGTTTCTCCCAGTAAAAACACTGTTGATGATAACCTTACAGGAAAGTTGTTAGAACCAGAAATCGATAAGGAGTATTTCACAGCATTAACTGCTACTGCAGTTGCACGACCTACTGCACCACCCAAAGTGAAGGAGGCCACAGAGGCTTTGCAACCTCAAGAGGTGTCTCCTACTTCCCACCCTGATAGTGGAAATGACATAAGATTGTATGTTATTCAAATCACAGGCAATGATACAGGTAAGATTTTGCCTTTAAAATCTGCAGTCCATCAGAATGGACAATTATTGTAACAAACGTGTAGTTTAGAATATACTGTAGGTGCTTCTGCGATCACTAAGGATGTAAACTACAAGTTTTATCTAGATAGCAACTTATTAGATATTGGTAGGTCTATTTTTCTATCTGTTAAAAAAACTCCAGAATTATGTTATATATATGGTTTGGGGTAAGGTTAATTTATATGTAAGAATGAACATGAAAATGTTGCATTTCCTATTTAAAGTCATGATGGTTATAGGACAGTTTTATTTTTTAATGTTATCATGTCACTGATTTAACTTAAGCTATTTGTGAAACAAACATTTAAATTTAACAGCTTCCATTCCATGCATTGCTAGTCCTAAACGAAGCGCTAGATTATTTTAACATTCCATTAGTCTGCAGCAATTAACAGTTCCATGTACAGTGTAGTCAGCTAAAAAAGGTTAAGGCACTCTGCTGCATCCACAAAAGGACCTCCTATGATTTGGGGGAAGGGTTTTTGCATGCTTTTGTAGCATATAATTATTTTTTTTTTTGATCCATTTTACAGAATCAGTGTAAACTGACATAATTTTTAGTTATGTTACTTTTTTTTTTTTTAGCTGATGGCATTGTACATGTGTATGTAGCTTCAGTGTCATGGGTATCCAGAACAGAAACTCCTGAAGGATCAATGAACTGTTGAGTTTGTGATTAATACGTCTCTATAATGCAATAGCTGAAGGTTATGCAATTTTACGTTAAAGAAGCCTGTCAACTGACTGTTATTTAAGATGTCTTGGTAAAACTTTATTTTCTAAAATGAAATATAAAAGAACTGTCAAAAAAGATATCAAAATATCTATTACGTTCAGTATTGCATTCTGCTTATTTTTTTATAGTTATTTTATAGGTTGTTTTTTTTTTGAAGGAACACAGTAAAACATTTTTCTATATTCTATACTTGAACTGTATGCAATGCCTTTCAAAGGTTATAGAAGAAATGTATTGTTGAGTAACTTATCCAACAGAATTAATTATTCATGGAAGTCTTTGATTGGTTTTGTCAGGTTTGTGCTTGGTAGAATATAATTCAAAAATGAAATGGCAGAATTAGTTTCACTGGGATTTGCCATATCATTACTGGATTTCTCATACAGTGGATTTTATATCTTTATGCACTTTATGCTTATTATCCTACTTAATATTTACAAGATGTAAAACTACACAAGTTCTATTAAGGATAGCTTAACCTTCCATTTCAGAAAATAATACTTCTGTTATTTTAACATTGAAACACTCATTTTCTGTGCTATATTATCATTCTTTTGGCCAAAGCTTTGTATGTCTTGTGAGTGTTTTGGAGCATCAATTAAATGAGACAAGTTTGGTAAGTCAGAATAGTAGGGTGATTATTGAACATTAGAGTTGAGACACATCTTAAATACTTCTGTAACTGTTGATATTTAGTTAATTTGGCTTAATAATTAGTAGCTGGACTGTGCAGTAGTGAACTAGTTTTCCCTGTTACCTTGTTGAATTATACTACAATATTGGAGAGTGGGTTGTTCTGCTGGGCAGCTCTATGTTCCAGATGAACGGAAAGAAGTAGAATAGTTTGGGAGGATGTGAAAACTTGTTGTTTTGACAACATAGCTGACTTGATAGTGCACAAGGTATATGATTCAGGATTTCTCTGCAGACACATCAAGTGGAGACTTACGTTTTTTTTTTTCTAGAATGGCAGAGGGATTGTGATTCATTAAATTAGGAATTAGTTCAAGATGGATTATCAGTGGGTCAATTCATAGCTGCTCTTCATAGAAACATAGAATGTTAGGGGTTGGAATGGATCTGGAAAGATCATCTAGTCCAACTGCCAGAGCAGGATCACTTAGATGAGGTGGAACAGATCCAGGCAGGTCTTGAATGTCTCCAGAGACACCACAGCCTCCCTGGGCAGCCCGTTCCAGAGCTCTGTCACCCTCACTGGGAAAAAGTTTTTCCTTGTGTTTACCCTAAACCTCTTGTGCTCTGACTTACTCCCATTGCCTCTTGTCCTAACATTGGATAACACTGAGAAGTCTGGCTTCATCCTCCCTACATTCTCCCTTAACATATTTATAGACATGGATGAGGTCCCCCCTCAGTCTCCTTTTCTCTAGGCTAAAGAACCCCAGCTGTCTCAGACTCTCCTCATGAGGGAGAAGCTCCACTCCCTTAATCATCTTAGTGACCCTACACTGGACTCTCTCCAGTAGCTCTTTGTCCTTCTTGACCTGGGGTGCCCAAAACTGGACACAGCATTCCAGGTGGGGCCTCAACAGCGCAGAGTAGAGAGAAAACCTCCCTCAACTTGCTCATCACACTCTTCTAATACATCCCAGGATGCCACTGGTCTTCTTGGCTGCAAAGGCACACTGTTGGCTTATGGCCATACTCTTGTCCAACAGGACCCCTAGGTCTTTTTCCCCAGAGCTACTCTCCAACAGATCAGCCCCCAGCCTGTACTGATACATGGGGTTGTTCCTCCCCAGATAAAGGACTCTACACTTGCTCTTGTTAAATCTCATTAAACTTCTCCCTGCCCAGCTTTCCAGTCTGTCCAGGTCTCTCTGGATGGCAGCACCACTTCTCCCAAACTTTCTGAGGGTGCACTCATTCCATTCGTCCAGGTCACTGATTAATATATTGAATAATATTGGACCCAGTACTGATCTTTGAGGAATGCCACTAGTTTCAGGCCTCCAGCTATACTCTACTCCACTGACCACAACTCTCAGGGCTCTGTCCATCCAGTTCCCAATCCACCTCATTGCACAATCACTCAATCCACACTTCTTAAGCTTGGCTGTGAGGATACCAGAGGAACAGTATTGAAAGCCTTGCTGAAGTCAAGAAATACCCCATCCACTGCCTCCCCTCATCTATCCAACTACTTGTGCCATCATAAAAGACTACCAGATTAGTCAAGCGTGACTTACCCTTACAGAATCCATGTTGACTACTTGTGATAAGCCTCCTTTCCTCCACATGCTTAAAGATGGTGGCAAGAACAAGCTGTTTCATCATCTTTCCAGGAATGAAGGTGAGGCTGACTGGCTTATATTCATAGCTACTCTTGCTTTCACTTCAGTGATCATGGCCTTAGGACAGACTTTCTTGAGGATTTGTCTTCTACATCTTCACAAACTTTCTAAATCTGTGCAGGCATTTTCCTGGTGTATATGTGCATATGTGTAGTCATGTTTATAAGCAAGGTTAAAGCTATACATCCTTTACATCCTTAAAATTTGGCCTTTAGGAATGACTTTGTCTGTCAGCATGAAAAAAATAAAGAAAAAATTATTGAAAGGATATGAAATTCTCTATGTAGCATTATCTGTATTCTCTTCAGGCATAAAGGAATTTATAATGTATCTAGGGAGCAGTCAAAAAGGAGTTTATTTATCTGTTTTCAGAATCTGACAGTGGAAATTCCTCTCTTATCTGTCCATTGAGAAAAGGCACCCTATACCTACTTACAACAAATTAAGGTAGAGCTGCCAAAGATTTTTTCTGTCTGGGGATTTGGATTAGTGTTTTCTTTCCTTTCTCCAGAAATGAAACACTGCATCTGAAAATCCTGTCAAGTCCAATTTCACTTCATTGTTCTTAGTCCAAAAACTTCTTTGTGCTGAAGGAAATGTACATAGGAGGTACTGAAATGAATGAATTTATCTAATATTAACATGCCTTTCACTAGGATATAGTTCAACTTCTTGTTCTATCACTCTTTGTTTGAAAAACAATCTTCTGTCATACATGAGCTATAGAAAATGTAACTTTGGCTTTTTGTTCTCAACTAAATGGTAACAAGAAATACATTTTTCACCATTACATCTCTGTGAAAAAACTAAAATTTTTCTTCCTTTGTTTTGTCATATTTTCAAGGTAATACAGCTAAAGGTAATTAAATATAATAATCAGTGAGGGTTATAAGCAAGACTTTCATGATTTTCAAAAGCCCAAAAATGCTTCCTAAGATATGATGACATGCTTATCAATGGCCTTCATATAATAGCTTTTTCAAATAAGAATAATAATGAAAAATGGTATTTTGCATAAATCATGCAAATATTTTCCTTTTTGTGTATGCACAAGTTTTGGAAATATTAACGAACTTTTCTTCATCTTTCTTCACCTCCTTGTGATCCAGCCTTTGCCAGTAGCCACAGCTTAATAGTGAAGCAAGGGTACTGAAATACAGTACCATGATTTGTCTCCTATCATCCATATCACTTAATTACAGTAAAACTTGTTATTATGCTAACACCATTGAATATTATTCTTTGCAGCTCCATTTACCATCTGTAGCATAGGCATAATAATATTTAAGTGCTCCATTGAGGTGCTATTAGGCTTTGTTAATTGTGAACAATATTTTATACTCCATGTGGAAGAGATGAAGGGAATTTTGAGAGATGCAGAGATTTTTAGCAGCTCTCAGCAAGCAGCACAGAGCATATCCCTTGCAGCACAGGAGTCCCTTTGTGATCAGTGGGTGTCCAACCTCCCAGTGAAGTGTGACAAGCGCAGCACAGTGCTGCTCTGGGTCTGGTGAGTTCACCTGTGGCCAGAGAAAAAGAAAGTGCACACCATTGATTGGATTATGCTGCTTATTTGTATAAGAATACAGCAGTTTTCACTGACAAATGCATTGTACAAACAATCCATATACTCCATGTAAGCAAGTATAAGGCAGGTGTACAAACTAATGAGGGATATGAGGCAAGTTTTCTCCTGACAGCCTATGACATATGGTCAGATCTAGGGCAGGTGTTCCAGTTAATAAGGAAAATATATTTGTGATAGAAAACATCCCTTTTTATGCTACAAAATCCACCACGCACATATTTCATAATGAAAGGAGCTGGGACTTCATTGGAGTGGAACAATGGGCTATTCCCTTGGGATTATGACCATTGTGACCATGTGAAAGTAAGAAAGCAGAACAGCCCTGAAGTGTGTTATCAAATTACCAGCTGTCCATTGTATCAGGTAGGACAGAAGAGTTTGTCTTTCACTATAGAGATGCAAAACATGCCACCTTGTGCCCTTTATGTTGTCTCCTATGTATTTCAGTGAGGGTTGATATTGTTGCTGAAAGGTAATGGTTTAACATCTGAAAAAAAACAACCCACAAACAAAACAACAAAACAAACCTGAAGGAACTTTTCATCTCATAAAGCTTTTATGAGCTGAAAAATGCTTGTGGGGGTGTTGTTTATTAACAGTGGTTGAGGGGATGCTGGAAACAAAACTCATGTCTGTATCAGGAATAATTTACACACCTGTGTTTTTTGGAGACATTTAAAAGTCTTGGTGAATGTGTTTCAAAGTGCTTATTGGACCCTGGGACTCACACCTGCTCTGTCTGGTTTCTTGTCCCCTCCAGCTTTGAATGGAATGTAAGTGCAAGAACTTGTGCATTGTAGAAGTGGAATTTTTGGGGAAGAGGTTACAAACCTTTGTGTTTTGACATGTAATTCTCTGACATATATATTTCTGTTTTAGCAGTATAAGAGGGCATGTGAAATTTGAATGAAATGCAGAATGGTAATGAGTCATAGTCATAAACCTTTCCAAAGAAGGCAGATAAGAGTCTTTTCTGGTCCATCTTATGCTTTGTCTTAAAATTTATTTAATCCTGTTGTCTTCACAGCTCCTTCTGAAGACTGTCCCAGATCGTCATTGCTCTCTGAATTGCTTCTTGGCTGATTTATACCCACGTTTATTCTTGACAGCATTGTTTTTAGCTTGAATAGGTCTTTTTTCTTCCTGACACTTATCCCTTGATACTAAGTAACATAGGCAGAATCTGCTACAATCTTCCCCAGTATAATTACACCACAGTAATACCCATTAGATGATTGAGAGCAGAATTACTATGTGAATGTGGGGATGATAGGTATCAGAATGTCTTCACAATATTTATAGCTTCTGGTTCACTCTATAATTAGTGTTCTTTTAATTTTTTCCTCAGAACAAATTTGTGTCACATATTTAACCCAAAATGATAGATCTACTGATTAATTAAACAAGTTGGAGTTTTTCTGTATCAGGCCACTTGTGTTGTACTGATGCTGTGGAGGGCTTTTTAAAATAGGTTGGACACCATCACATTTAAAATGCAACTTCAGTTATGTCCTGTATGAAAACAAGCCCTAATAACCAAGTAATTATAATAAATTCAAGCTTTTTTTTTTACACTGCTCCATTTCTTAAAAGAAAGGAAAAAACAACAACAAAAAAAACCCATAACCAACAGAGCTGAAACTTGGAAAGTTTCACAAGCTAAGCTTTTGAAGCTAAGACTGTGATTTAGGAAGTGCTTATTAGGCCACTTTTTTTTTCTGAAACAAAGGTTCCATTTTTGCCAAGAAAAAAAACAAAACAAAAGAACCAACCAACAAACAAAGAAAAAAACCCCCACAACAAATGAACAAATCAACCACAAAAAAAACCCAAAAAACCTCCAAGATGGAAAAAAGCTCTGCTTCTTTTTTTTAGAAGAAAAATTAAACTAATTCTCATTTTCATATAGGCATATGATTATATGGTTAAAAAGAAGCTCATGATTTGTATGCATTATATGTCCGTATCTCAGCTCCAAGCAGTGAAATGCTTCAATATTTACAGGTATACTTCTATTTGCTCTCAGATATTCTTATTCTGAAGTCATAAGCATATTCTAGTGTATTTGCTGCATCAAGCGTCCTTTTCTGCTCTGCTCTTCTTTCTCTTTCATCTGCTTTTTACATGTCTCTGCAGAGCTCAGAAAAAGCTGAGGATCACAGTCACCCCAAAAACTGACTCAGGTAGAAATTATGTATCAAAGTGATGTTTAGTACTTAATTTCTGAAAGGGTTTTGAGCACATGGCACTGCACCCTTTTCAGAAACTTGTGTCTGAGAGTCACACTTGTGTCATTCTGTCTGCATTAGTAGAGGTTTTACAGACCTATATTGGTTTAACTGAGAATCCGCTTTATCAACAGGTTGCTTTCATGGATAATACCCAAAGAAATCACATTTATTAACTCCTATAACTAAATTTCCAAAATTTTCTTTTTTTTTCCTTTTTTTTTTTTCTTTTTTTTTTGCGGGTTTTTTTTCCACAAGTCAAGGGATATTGTTAAGAACATTAAAATGGCAATTACAGAATCTACTCTGTGTCTCCTGAATAATATTTATTAGACTGATCTCTGCATGCAAAAATCCATGTGCTATGTATGTCAATATTTATGTGCATAATCACTCTTAACTGTATATTCTAAAACTTACATTTGCATTTTTGATCTTGTGAAGTTACTGTAGTAACTTGAGTTACTACTACTACTGCTTTAGTAACTCAAGTCATTGTGTACAAGCAGATGAGTCTAGGACAAGAGTAATTTGCAAAGCTTTGCTAATGTGTCAAGGAAGAAAACTGAAGCTTAAAAAATATCTGCCATGGCAAAATGAGTGTATGTTGCCAGATGATTAATAGCTCTAAATATCTCCCCAAAAGGATGACAGGCTGCAACCAAACAGCATGTCTGATCAGCTGTGATTCTCAGTGATGGCGGCATGATGAATGGGTTTGTGCAGACAGTAAATTATGTGTTCTTATAAGGTACTTGTATGATGCTTGGAAAACTGTGAGATTAAATGTCAGAAAAGCTTCATGGTCAGTGGCAGCACAGGTACATAAACTTTTCCAGATATCTGTACAAAGAGCATTGTGGGGTAGATGAGGTGGGATAATCATAATCAGAGCTGAGATATTCAGCATGAAACCATTTTGCATAGGGAGGGTCCTCCTGAAATGTTCAGGGTTTTTTTCTCTTCTCCTGCTGCCTGCCTGCTTGCCTCCCTCTCTTTGTAATCTCTCCTCCCCTCTTTCTTTTCTCATTTTTTTTCTCTTTTGTAGAATCATAGAATGCCAGGGGTTGGAAGGGACCTTGAAAAGATCATCTAGTGCCAGAGCAGAATCACCTATACCAGATCACACAGGAACACATCCAGATGGGTGTTGAATGTCTCAGAGAGAGAGACTCCACAACCCCCTGGGCAGCCTGTTCCAGTGTTCCAATAACCTCACTGTGAAAAAATTCCTCCTTGTGTTTACATGAAAATTCCTATGCCTCAGCTTCCACCCATTGCCCCTTGTCCTGTCATTGGGCATCACCCAGAGTCTGGCTCCATCCTCCTGTCACTCGCCTTTTATATATTTATAAACACTGATGAGGTCACCCCTCAATCTCCTTTTTTCCAAGCTAAAGAAACCCAGCTTCCTTAGCCTTTCCTACTAAGAGAGATGTTCCCCTCTCTTAATCATCTTTGTGGTTCTGTGCTGGACTCTCTCAAGAAATTTTATGTCCCTCTTGAACTGGTGTTCCAGAACTGGACACAATACTCCAGATGTGGCCTTATCAGGGCAGAGTAGAGGGGCAGGAGAACCTCCCTTGACCTACTAGCCACACCCCTTTTAATACGCCCCAGAATGGCATTGGCCTTCCTGGCCACAAGAGCACATTGCTGTCTCATGGTCAGCCTCCCATCAACTAGAACCCCCAGGTCCTTTTCTCCTTCACTGTTCTCCAATAAGTCAGTCCCCAACTTACACTGATACCTGAGGTTGTTTCCCAGGTGCAAGACTCTACACTTGCTCTTGTTGAGTTTCATTAAATTTCTCCCTGCCCAACCCTCCAGTCTGTCCAGGCCTCACTGGATGGCAGCACAGCCTGCTGCTGTGTCAACCACTCCTCCAAGTTTGGCGTCATCAGCAAATTTGCTGACATTGCACTTTGTGTCCTCACCCAGATCATTGATGAATATCTTGAACAGAACTGGTCCCAGAACTGACCCCTGTGGGACTCCGCTCTTTACAAGCCTCCAGCTAGACTCCATCCCACTGACCACACCTCTTGGCTTCTTTCCTTCAACCAATTCCCAATCCACCTCACTACCTGATCATCCAGATCACACTGCCTCAATTTAGCCAGAAGGATACTGTGGGAGACAGTGTCAAATGCCTCACTAAAATCAAGATAGACCACATCCACTGCTCTACCATCATCTCTCCGCTTGGTTATGTCATCATAAAAGGCAAACATGACCTCCCCTTGGTAAAACCATGTTGTCTGCTCCTAATGACCCCCTTGTCCTTGATATGTCCTTGATATGCCTTATGTTTTTTCCTTTCTCTTTCCACTCTTTTCTTTCTTTGTCATATAGAATTCCTCCTTTGAGACTAATTACTTTGAAAGTAAAATTTGGCACATGCCTACTATGTAAGCCAGCTTTATTACTACAGCACTAATATGATAGCAACCTGATTTTTTTTTTTCCAGAAATACCACATTAAGGAGTATAAGTTTGCTCCTGAAGCCAAATAGTGTTCACATTACTGGAGAAAGGGACAGGGCAGGGAATATTCATTGCAGGTCTTTTCACAGGAGCAGTTAAATAGTGGACATTTGCTTCAATATTGTAACTAGCATTTTGATTTTTGCCCCAAATTTTATTGTTATGTTTTGTTTTGTTTTGTTTTGTTTTGTTTTGTTTTGTTTTCTGGAAGGGATATTCTCATCCCAGATTAATATGACTGGAACTGATTCCTTCTTGTTCCAGCTGTGTAACAACTGAAGCATTTGAGATGGCCCTGGTGTAACTTAGTAGAAGTGTAACCAAGTGATGATTGTGAAGTGGGCTAGGAAAGGCCAAGACCCACAGAAATCTCACTGTTTCTACCTCAGTCATGGAATACCACACATGAGATCAAGGTTGAAGTCTTTTGGTGAGCAGTTGCTTACCTTCCCAGCAAGGTCTTCTGTTTACCACCTGACCTGGTGACTTGTCCAGTGGAGCTAGGCTTTTAAATATATCTCCACACAGACTATCTAATCCAGAAATGGTGTGACTACACAGTGTGACTTTTTGCTTTGGTTAGGATTTCAGCTGGAGAAAATTATTTATTACATGCCAGTTGTTTGTTTTGGAGTTGTTTAGCCCTGCAGAGTTTTAGAATTGTCTTCTCCATAGGCAGTAAGTAAAATTTTGTCATTGGAAGGATACTTATGTCAGGGACCACTCAGGAGGAATCACTGCTGGCTGGAGTGTCATTTGGTTAATGACATATTGGAGTAGAAATGAAGTGGGAATAGTTGTCCTAAGAATATTGTGTGATGAAAGGTCAGTCACTATCCAGGGAGCTGAATCCTGCACTTGCTGGGGCTTAGACTTGACACTGACAGGCTGCCATTTTTAACAACTTGACATTTTACTCAATCTGTTTTTTTCTTAGCAAGTTTTACTATTGCATCTGGAGGGGAACAGGAAGCAATGAGCCTGAGGAAACAGCAGAGATTGCCAGAAGGCTTCATTATATGCTTTTATAATACAACAGTTCCTTTATTTCTTAGATGGTTTTTGCATCATCATGTCTATTGCTTTAAAATTTGGCAGGCTACACAGCCATGCAGGTCAGAGTGCTGTGCAAAACAGATGTCCACATAAGTGAAATCCACATTGGACAGGTGTTTCTTCTCATAGGCAACAACCCTGTCAAAATGGAGCTTGTGGGAATGGTATAGTTGTAAAAAGGCTACCATTTAGAAATGCACCAGCAATTGATACTCAGGTTTTCAACAGGGCTGTATCTTGCATGGAAACAGACACCCAAATGTGGTAAAGCAGACTGGGTAACTGAATTTGAGTAAGCAAGACTGACCACCCACCTTGAATTACTTTCAACTCCTACCCAGCCAGCTGTGCAAAAATAATTCTGTTCAAATATATTAATCCAGAAATTCACTCAAGTAGTTGAGATTTGTATGCATGGTCAATGTATATGTGATTTATATTTTTTTTAACAGCTGATGAGATTTTAAAATGAAAACTCTTTAAAAATTGAAGACTTCTG
>JANHGL010011487.1:0-27252 GCA_024611195.1 Ceyx melanurus | reverse complement strand
TATGTTATTTTTATTTTTTTTAATTGCTGGTGAGATTTTAAAATGAAATTTCTTTAAAAATTGAAGACTTCTGTTTTTTTTTGTTTTTTTTTTTTAACTGTCAGAGGGAGAATAAAGCATACATTCTGAGAAAAAAATAGAATTAAAAAAACAAAACAAAACAACAATCTATTGAAGAGTGCCCTACATTCTTAAGCATTTCTAATGGGAGCCGAGATTAACAAAACTTTACTGTTATAAATCTAGCTGGGGAAAGATTTTAAGTGAACGAAATAAAACCTTCTGTTTATTTAGACTGAACAGTAATCAAGAACTAGATTTTACTAGACCTTGTCATGCTAGTCATGTTAATGTGGGGTAGAAGGGTTAAAAGAATAAAAAATTTAATTAATTTTGGACCTTTCTTTGTTGACTTTTACTTAGGTGTGTATAATAGTAGCCATGTTTCTTAAACACCTTAGAACAGCTCCTTGGCATCATTCCCACCTTTTTCTGATGAGGGGAAGGTGAGGGGATATGCCTGAAGCACTTTGACCATGCTTTGGTAGGTTAATGATATTACAAGATGGCACAAGTTTGAGGAGTTGCATGTACCAGATTGGCATTTTTAATTTTACTTCAGTGTGAAACGTCTATATTTCAAAATTTTACTTATTTTGAAACGAGATTAAAAGAACAATTCAAAAAAATCCTTTTAAATGAAACAAAATGGCCCAAAAGATGTTATCAGAATGTTTTATTTCTGTAAAAATGAAACTTTCTATTCAAAATTATATGTATTATTTCAAGGGACGGAAAAAAACCTAAATGCAAATGTATTGAAACAGAAAAAATATATAGGCTTTCTTCATGGAGGCCATCTTATCATATTGATTATTCTTCAGCATGCTTTTAAAACAAAATACATTCAACAAGACTGGCATATGCCTGTGGAATTGGTTGAGCTTTGTTTCACTGCAAGTTTTTTAGCAAGCTGTAGTCATAAAACTCCTTGAATCCACCAAGACTGCATATCTGGTCCCAGGCAGAGCTGAGGCTCAGGGGAAACAATATATAACATAAAGCTGTTTTAAGTCTTTCCTCATGCTAGATCCTCTCCCAAGCCCAGATGTGAGGTTTCACTGGACATTCAGAGGGTTTTAAAAAAATCCAAAACATTTTGAACATTTTATACTTTGAGGACTCCTAAACATTTTCCACATGAAGCAGAGACACCTGTTGTCTGAATTTAAGTCTGCTGACTGAAGGTAGCTTTTGGTAGCATACCTTTGCAAACCTGTCAGGGGCATCCCACACATGTGAGGGGATTTTGAGATAGCACATGAAAGCCTTTATTTTGGGTTATTCAGAGAGTCCTGATCAAACACACTGTACATACTTATTGAAATTACTCTATGGGTTATCAATTTGGATCTGCTTTTCATAGCAGCTTCAATCCACGGCAGATTTTATGAAAATGAGGACAATAGTGAGTGATGCATCTGCCTTCTGTCCTCATTGACATCAATGTGCCTCTCATGACATACTTTTACAACCTGTTCCTGCAATGACTTTCTTGGAATAATATTTTTTGAATGAGTAAGGGCCTGAACATTAGCCGTTGTGTAGCTTGATACATCTTACTTGAGCTGTCACTTAACAACCTACCTGAATTGATGGTCTATTCTTCCATGATGATCTGAACCATTATGCTGTTAGGGATCAACTATTTTGTTTGTCCCCTGGTCATAGCCCCAGACACCTCTGTCCTTCATCTCAGAACATGTAATCAGTTGGTGGTTATGTTTAAGACTGTTGTCAGTGAGTGTGAGTTTATCATCATGTCTGTGATAAAAGTCTTCTGCAGGAGCTGATGACGATGGTACTGTCAGACCAACTGTAGTAATGAAGAGGAGGCACACAAAACTAAATGTGGAGTACATATCTGTGGAGAAGAAACAAGGTGACAGGGAAAACAGAGTAGTTAACAAGTATGCGCAGGGAAAAACATTTCTCACAGTCACCAAACGCTATATGTACAGAAACTTGATACAAAAAAATATATACAATAATTTAATGACATTTTAATCATAGTATGGACTAAATTCACCCTAATATAATCCTGTTGAAACCAAACACAAATTCTCTGGTTATCAAGTGCATCAAGTAATTTATTTAATAAAAACTTTTTTTTTTTTCATGATACCCTGTCTTGTGGTTATAGGCTCTTGGTAATGAACAGTGTGGAGTCTGTGATAGTCATCATATTATGCAATGAAGTGCACATGTTAAAACCAGTCTAGATTTTTTTTTGTCTTTTTTTTTTTTTTTTTTTTCTCTATTATAGTCAATACAGGGCCTGATTCAAAGTCTGCGGAACATGTTATGAATCTCTTTGTGAATTTCATGGGTTTAACAGGCCCATAGTCCTTCTTCAAAAGATTGAACTTATCACAAACAACTCAGCATGTTGTTTTGAAGCAATAAATGGAAAAATTGTGGGAAATTATAGGTGAAATTCTGTTATCCGGAGGATACTAGATTAGATGTTAATAGTTTTATTTTGAATGAGACTTCACAAATATGTGCTAAATCCAAAAGTTCTGAATGAAATATTTTGTGTTTTGAAAGTTTAGGAAACATCAGAATCTCTTTTCAATTTATCTATTAATTTTTCTTCAGCTGCTTATCTGAAGATTTTTGAAAGAAAATTCTTTTTACTGCCTTTAGAAAAGCCTCTTGGGGTTTTTTGTAGAATACTAAAAAGCTTCTTGAGAAAAAAAGATTACTACACATTACACATTTTTTGGATGTGGAGTTATTACCTCACCCATTAGTAACATGAAGTGATTTATATTTGATCCAGTGAAAAATTAATGCGGGTTTAGACCAATTATCATTAGAAGGATTCCAATGGAAGTTAATACCACCTCAGTCAGTTGCTCTGTGATTATATGTAGCAACAGTCAAGTCCTCCTGCAGCTAAAAAGCAGCATATACCCAGAGGGATTTCTTTCTCTTACACTCAATTGACTGTTACTGAGGTAGATGCCTATTCCATACAGCTAATTTAAAACTTCTAGTCATAGTAAATGGATTAAGAAACACTTTAGGCTGCATATACACTCACCCATCTATCTTTTCCATTTGTATTTCACTGCATATCTCCTCACTTTCCTCAGCAAGAGGATTTACTGGTAAATGTCCTTTAGGACTATCTGAATTGACAAGACTTGGTTTTACTATTTTTTAGCTACTTATTTGTAGTTTATTTTTTTCTTGGAGAAACACTAACAAAGCACCTCTTTGAACAAGTAATCTTTTTGGCTTTGTTGCCATGATAATCTGTGAATTATTGATAAACAAATTAAGGAGCCAAACTCTTTTTCTTTAAAGTCCTCATTTAATCTCTTATTATTGGTCTCAGATCGGTTTTTCTTCACTTGCTGGAATGGACTTGAACATACAAAAGGGCAACATATGTCAGCTCCATCTTGCCAGGTTACAACTATTGCAAGTGTTCATGTGTCTGCTCTAAGGGTATAACAAACCAGTTCAACAGATAAGGCTTTTCTGTCCTGTATACTTATTGTATGGTATCACTTAAGTTTTCATCCTAGTGTCTTGCTTATTCTTAGAGGACAGGGTTATATGAGCTATATTGTTACATAGATTACTGGCCATCTCTGAAGTTCAAGAGAATTTTATATAGCTGCTAACCCTGAGCACTGGTAACTTGATTTCTAATGTTGAATAATCAAAGCTCTAGAAATGAGGAAAAAAAAACCCCACAAAAAAAAAAAACAAAACCCAAACAACCAAGCAACCAAAAAAACAACCACAACAAAAGAAAACAAACAATTCCATCTTTACAATTTTCTTAAAAGATGGTTATTTTTTTCTTGGAAAAATCTCCAAAACAGAAATGCTCAGTATTTAATGAAAGAGACTCTTGAAAGTTTATTTTTGGAATATCATACCTTCAGGTAAGGCTCTTTTGTGGATCTTTGTGGCATGTGAGATCTTGAAAAAGCTAACACAGTAAAAGTAAGGTCTGATAGAGATCTTTGGGTATGTAAGAATTTGTATATGTCTTCTAGGTGAATTTGGAGCAGATGTGGTTCATTAAATTTATTACCTACCATAAATGATTTACCGTGAGCTGGTAATTTGGGGGACTCCCAGGTGTGTACTGCTACAAAAATAATATGCTGGTCAGAACTTGTTAGTCATGGTACCCTCCTACAAATTGCAGTCTATCCCATCGCATCCAGGGTTTATAATTTTTTGAAATGTATAGTTCTGTCAAAAGCAAGCTACAAGTTTTGTGCACATAATCTTAACAGCTCTGTATGAAATAAAAATTTAGGCTTATGCCACATTAGTGTATATACCAGGTTATTTATACATATTCATTCTTGAGCTGTGCACACAGTACAGGCCATCTTTCTTGGTCATGCACATTTATATATGTAGCTATCTCTGTGTGTTGATGCAGTTATCATATAGTGAATTTACTGAGAATCAGAAACTCTCAAAGCTCCCTAGCAGCTTTGATTTGCCATTCCCCTTTCAGTCATAGAATCATAGAATGGTAGGGGCTTGGAAGGGACCTCTGCAGATCTTTGAGTCTAACCACCTGTCAACACAAATACACCAAGGACAGGCCACACAGGAACAGATCTAGAGGGAATTCCCTTGAATTTCCTTCTGGTTTTGCATTTGCAGTTTTGAAGAGAAGGTATATACATTTCTGTGTCAATTACATCTTCTATGATTTGTCAGTATGACTAGTATTACTATTTGCTAAAATTTCTGAATTCCGAAGGTGAGTATTATTAGAAATGGTTCTCTGCATCATATTGCAAGCCCTGGAAAAATGACTGAATTTGAGGTTTTTGACTTGAACAAAAATTAAAGGGAAATATAGGAAGACTCAAAGCAAGCTTAGACTCAAATAGAGATTCAGAAGCTCTATTTTTCTGTGGCACCATACTGCCTCTGTAAATATTTCTAATCTACTGGAGGAAGGAACAGAAAGAAATTCTGTCTTTAAAACATTGCATAAAACAGCTCCCAACAAGTGCATGTGAGGGAGAGAGAAGTTTTAATTCTGTAGCCATCTAATAGAGCTGTCATAGCATAAAGTAAATGCCAGGCTTTATTGGGGTAGAATAGAATAGCCAGGCAGAAATGAAGTTGAAACAACTTTTTTTTTTCCTTGCACTGGGAACGCTGAGGTTAGTTCTGTGTAAATTGAGTATTTTAGCAGAAATGCACAATCTGAAGGTGATTTATTCTCTTAAGGCTGTCATGGATCTTATTTTTTCCCTAAATGTTTAACAATTGGCCCAAAGCCTCAGATTCAGGGCACCATGTTACATGTCCTTTATAGAGTAGATCTGAAGTTGCCATTTGCTCTTTCAGATGGAGGTTTAGAAAAATTAAGTAATACTTTGTGCATTTAGCTGTAAACACAGCGTGAGATATTAGAACATTAATTCTCAAGAGTTGCTATGACCTTTTCAAGACCCACATTGCAGTTAATTTGCACACACAAAACACCCCAAGCCAAAGAATCACAAGCTTTTCACAGTGCTCTGAGTCAGTTTAATGTGATTTAATACATTCTTTTCCAGAAATAATGATCACCTGATTATCTGTGAAGGCTCAGTAGTTAACAGAGGTTAAATGATGTTCATATGTAGGGGAACTAATTCCAAATAATGAAGTACCTTACCTGTCAGGTTCTCAGATTTTTTGTATGTCTTGTAAATAGTTTTAGTAAGGAAGATTTACTTCAAAATTGAACTCTGTCATATGCTGGGTATGCCAGAATACCTGCCAATATTCTTTGGGAAGCAATCACCACCACAACAGCACTGTCAGACGAGAGTCCTGTATCTGATTCAGATCCTCGACTGACAGATGTAGACAAAGCTCCATTGGCTACACTTGTTTACATCTGTAAACAGTAATTTTTCTTTAGACAAAATGGTCATAAACATAAACTAAGAAGAAAGATATATCCATTGAATAAGATTATCCAGCTTCAAATCAGTTGACCAAGCCTTTTTTTTTTTTTTTTTTTTTTCAATGAGTGTATCATCTTTTGTCTGGTAAAGAAGGCCTATGTTGAGGGCATTTTTAAAAGGTGTCTGTGGAATTTGGGATCATAAATATGAGAGGAATTAATGAGGTCTTCTGCAGCTAAACTCTTGTCTACTTAGAACTTCCTTCTATTCATTTGCTTGACCTCATAGAAATATTGAGAAGTTTGAGAACTGTAGGAGTGTGTAAATATCCAAAGTGAGTGGTAAGCAGAAGGTTACAGCTAAACTATGTTATTGTCTGAGTGAGTGATTTCTGAATGCAGGATATGTTTTATTATTTGCTTCATAATGCTTTATAATGCGAATTAGCAGCAACATTATGAAGTGAGACTTTACTGACCTAGGATCCAAGAGTAAAGATTAGAACAAATGATTTCATTTTTGTGGTGTTCTTAGTGATCTGAATTAATCTATGCAGAGAATAAATAAAGTAGCAGAGGCAGATTCCATGTATCCAGTTTTATTTTAGACTTTGCCTTGCTTACGTTTGTCAGGTTTTGGTGAAGTTTAGCTAGTTGCTGAAATCCATGGAAGCAGTTACTGTAGGATGGGACCAGAGTCTTTTGGTCTAAAAATGATTCTCATCTTGTCCTTTTCTTATCGTTAGTGAATAGTGTAAGATGTTAGTTTGGGTGTAAGCTTGGAACTAAGCATGCATGGCAATCAACAGTATTACATAATCAGTACCTTCCAAGTATGTGAAGGCTTCAACTAGAACGTCAGGCACTATGGCAACTTTTAACTTTATGTCAGTAGTACACACTGAATTTGCTATGTTTCATTTTGAATTTTTTAATTTTTTATTCTCTTCTTGGATGGATTGCTTGTACTTCCTATGTCTACTATAATGCACAACTGTTACTGTCACTTAGGGATTATGAAAAGCTCTCTTTTTTTTGCAGATCATCCGGTGAATGAATTTTTGGATCTGTTCAGTCGCCACATACTTCCTCATGCAATACATGAACCCCACATTGATGCAGACTCAGCTCAGACTGAACCCTGTACTTCAGACTCTGAGCAGGATTTGTCTGAATATATAATATTGGATCCTTTTATAGAGTTTGCAGAAGAGGAAGACTGTGAAAATACTACTGATGTTACAACTCCTCCAGCTTTGCAGTTCATCAATGGGAAGCAACAAGTTACTAGTGCACCTAAGAGCACAAAAGCTGAGGAAGCAAGAAGTGACCAAATTGAAAGTGTTGCACATTCAAAAAATGTAACCTTTTCTCAAATCAATGGAACAAACACATTTATAATACCTGAAACGGAAGCTTCTGGGACTATGCAACCAAGCAAAACTGGAGAAGCAATAGGGGCATTTGAAGTTACACAACCAACAGCAGATGTTGCAATGTTAGAAACTGTTTATAGTGGCGAGTCAGAAGTTGCCACAACAGATAAATCAACAGCCTTTACTTCTTCATATGGGCAGTCTCTGCAAAACAATGAAGAGACCATAACATGGCATGGAAATGAGGGAAGCTCTACTAAAGATACCAAAAATCAGCTTTTGATTACCAGCGAATCTTCTGGAGATGGCTCCACTGAACCCGATTTGTCCAGTTCTGTCTTCTCAGAAATTGTGACGTCAGGAAAGGAAGATGATGAGAAAGATTCCGTTATAACTTCTGCTCCTGATGCATTTACTGTAAAAAGTTCTGTTGTAACTGATTCTCTGGATGCAATCTTTAGTACTGCTACAGTAGGCATAGGTGTGAAAGACAATGCAGAAGAGTCAACCACTGCTCCAGGCGATCATTATAAATCAACTATTAAACTTAACACAAATTCCCCTGTTGAAAATCTTCTGGAAACTAGTCATACACCAAAGCCTGAGAGGAGTGCTGCTTCTTTTGTAACTCTAGAAGGCTCTGGAAATATAGAAGAGGACATCACTGTAACTTCAGCCATGACATTGGAAACAAGAGTAACAGAAACACTTTCTATACAAGATATTTCTCTGAACTCTGACACAGTGCTGCCAACAGAAATTTCTGTAACGATTCCAGGAATCACCTCTGCTTTGCCCAGAGGAATAAATACTCCTTATTCTGCTTTTGAACAAAATTCTGCAGTAACTGTTGCCACCGATTTTGTGTCTGAGTTTATTACGGAAAAAGTAGTTGCCAGTGCTCTTGTAACTGAAAAGAATATTGGAGATGAAAAAGAAACACAGACCACTCTTTATACAAATCAGGAAAATTCCATTACGGCTGAAGAGGGAAATTCGGAGTTGAATGAACCTGAGGGCACTACTACTGAAGTCAGAACTGTAAGTGAAGAGCCCAATCCATTCAGAAAAACAGTACTGGAAACAGGTACCATAACTTCTGAAATCAAACAGGTCATTACCATTCCTGTCTTGAGAGAGAAGATTTTATTAAATGAAGGATCAGCAGAAGGACCAGCAGATATATTTTCAGGGGGTCCCACAAGAAAAGTAGTAAATACTGACTCCCCGTTTATTGATCTGGGTTCTGGAGACACAGATGTTTTCACTGACTATACTACTGTTACTTCAGTTCCATTAAGGCCTGTCACTGAAACACTAACAGATAAGGAAGAAGGAAAAATTTACAGCACAGATGTTGCTTCGTTGAAGAAGGCAAAAGCAGAGTATGAAGAGTATACGAGAAGTGATGAATTGGCAATATCAGTTCCAAGTACTGGGTCAAATGGCTTGACAAAGGAATCTGGAATAGCAAGTCAGATGTCCCAGGATGTGTTTAGTACAGGAAATCCAGGAGAACAAAACCAGAAAACAGAACCAACTTACACAGCTCCTTCTGACGTAAAATCTAGTCCTGGTTCTAGAAAACAGATAACATTTCATGTGGCATCAGGAGTAAAAACTGAAGAAATGCTTGAGGTCACACCATCTCCAGGAACAGTGGTTAGTAAAAGCCCTCACAAGAGCATGGTGACACATCATTCTGTCAGTATAAAAGCAATAGCTGAATCTACAGAAAATAAAAATGCAAAAGTTAGTTCTTCAACTGTCTCATTAGGCAAGATTCTGCTGATTGATGGCTCTGGGGAAGAATTCAAAAGTGACAGCAGCACCACAAAACTAATGTCTAATGGACCTACTGAAGAAATAATTGGAAATATTTTCTCATTTATTGATCATGGATCTGGAGAAGCAGATAAATTTGTTGAAACATTTGCAAAAACAGCAGTTTCACCCACTGAGAAGCCAGAAACACGAGAGAAGTATGACAGAAAAGTTGTCAGCATGCCATCTATGGATCATGCCTTCACTACCAAATCTGATGAGCTAGTCACAAGTACTGAATGTGAATTAACCACAATGGGAACTGTAAGTGGTTTAAGAATGGAAGAGAAAACAACTAATGAACTGACAGGGAGAGCTTTTGCTACGAAGAATCCTTTGGTTCAAGATACACATTCTGGGGAAGGTGGGCCAAGGGAAATTTCAGCAGAAGTAGAAACTTCTGAAGATACAACAACAGACCCATTCTTTAAAAGTACACAGGCTAACCATGACCATCTGGCATTTTTAAATGTTCAGCCTGTCAGTCCATATTCAGAAGAAAAGGAATTAGAAACTGCATCTGTTAAAAAAATACTTTTGACATTTAATGATGAGAGAGTAACAGAGACTGTAAAAGTTGAAAGAAAATACATAAGCTCTCCAGTTACAGTTACAGAGCAAGAGGATAAATTGGTACAAAATATTTTCCCTATGAAAGATATTCCTAGATCACTCCTAACAACAAAAGATGAAAAGCTAACACATAATGACCTCATTGTCAACCCATTGTTTTCAGGACAAGGATCAGGAGATGACCTTGCTGCTGTTTCTTCAGTAGTGCCATTGGCTATCAAAGAAATCTTGAGTACTGCAAGTCCTCAAACTTATCATCCTGAAAATATGGGAGCCAGCCTTTCAACTAACAAGACCCAAGACTTTGAAAGAGGAAGCACTGAATCAAGTGCTAAAGTTAATGAAGAAGTTACAAGTGCTGTAACCGAACTGTTATCAGAAATAGACCAGTTCCCCATCTCCATGATCACCAGTTCTCCAACTTTAGCAGAAGAGAGTTCCAAGACCTTTAGCTCTATAGAGATTAAAGGGACAACACATTATTTTGTTGCAACTGAAGAACCTCATGATAAGGAAACCAACTATAAGAGAGAAGAAAATGAAACAGATAGGACAACAACTACTTCTGAAGCTGTTACTCAAGAGGAAACTTCACATTTGCTGGTTAAAGATGGTGTAACTCCTGTTTCTGTAATAGTGAGTGGAATTCCTAATCTTGAAATAGAAGAATCATTTATAACATCAACAACAAAAATGCCGGGGAGAGTATTGCCTGAAAGCTCTGGAGAAGGATCTGGTTGGGTTGGTGTGTTGGGTTCATCTTCTCCTGATATGTTTACTCATTTGTCATTGCCACCTGTATCAAAAATAGAACTAAATGCTTCATCTAGTGTTCCTAAGGAAGTTTACTCTGAAGTTATGACAACAGTGCCACCGATAGATAGATCACAGACACTGATCCCAGGACTAGCATCACTTTTTTCAGAAGAAAAAGAAATTGTGGCAAATCCATCTACTGCTCAGCCAAAGACAACTACATCAGAAGAATTAACAAGTGAAACTGGGATATATGAAAAAATTATTCCTATGATTGATGATAAAAGAAGTGTTATATTGAACGTTTCAGTTTATGGTGATATTACTCTAATTGAAGAGCGACTACAAATCCCATCAGCAGAAACAACTATTATAGACATGGATCATTCAAAATTAATGCCTGAAGAGATAATAAGTGTTCAGACAATATCAAATCCTGTCATACAATCAACATATGGCAATGATGATAGCATGACAAATGAAGGGGAGAAACGTGATTCAACACCTAAATTTTCCATAAACAAAGGGAACACACAGGAATCTGGTCACATTCTTTCTTTGGCTACTTCCAGTCAACCAAGTAGTGAAACAGTAACAGTTGGGCACAGATCCAAATCAGATGACAAGGATTTGGGTTCAGGGAATGCCATGAAATTTGCAACAGAAACTCTCATTACTACCAAAATCTCTGAACTAGGCATTTTTCTTCCTACAGTACCATCACTGACAAACCCTCATGTACCTCATAAGTCTAAACATGTAGCAAGCACAACAGAAGACACCTATGAGCTGAATACTTCAGCAAACAACCGAGTAATAGCAGATCAAAGTGAAACAATATTTGTCTCTGGCTTTTCTGGAATGGGCCAAGAAGAACTGGATGATAAGCAGCATATGGTTCCATCTCTTACACCAGTTTTAATTACCGAGACTGAAAAAGCTTTGACAACTGACATGCTTGATATAAATATTGTCACCATGGAGCATACGTCCCAACTGACAACTGTATCATCTAGCAAGAATGAAGAGAAGCATCCTACAGTATACACAAACACAAAATCTGCATCAACCGAGTATGAAGAAACAGATTCAGTAAGCTTTTATTCAGTACCTCCAACTCCTAAATCCTCAGTAACTCTTCAATTAGATAATGGAGTATCTGAGTATTCTGAGGTAATAATTCCTAGTACATCATCATCAAAGGATTCAGATCAGTCCAATCATTCATCAGAAGGAACCTTCAAAGAGGTCAGCTCTGATATTGCAGCAACATATAAACCGCCCACAACAGACCTTCTTGACAGAACAGAGTCTTCTGTGATAGAGTTTTCTCCCGAGCCTGTTTCAGAAAGCAGAACTACTGAAAGTATTCTTCACTTTAATAGACTTGTAACAGACAGGACAGAGGAGACAGAAACCTCTGTAACTGATTTGGCTGCTGAAGAAGAAGCTATTGTTTCTGGAGATTCTCCATTAATACATGTCGTGCCTACTGCTTTTCTGAATTTTAGAGAAAGAGTGAGCACAGGTATTCCAAAAGTTAGCACACTAAAAGTTGAAGCTTCCCCAGGGAGAGGAAACAATCCCCATCAAGAAGATGGCAGGAGCACTGAGACAGAGACCCTATGGCTTTTTTCCACACCTGTTTCAGATTCACCCAATAGTATTGCAAGTGAAGTATTTAATCCTGACCAGGAAGCAGTTACAATGCTAGTTTCATCTTTTCAACCTTTGGATAGAAGCATGAGGACACAAACAACTTTTTTTGGTCAAGAGGAGATCACAACAATTTCTTCTAACATTGCAACAAAGAGCACTGCCCCTGGAAATAGTTCCTATCAAAATGAGCAGTCAACGATAAGCTCTGAGGAGCCAAATACTATTGAACTTGTAACTTCATCATTTTCCTTTCCGGAAGTCACTAATAACTCAGATTTCCTGATTGGCACCAGTGTGGGTTCAGTTGAAGGCACAGCAGTGCAAATTCCAGGTAACATCCAAATCTGATCATTGTCGTGTGTTTGTTGTGATACTTGTAATTGTGTGTCTTAACTCTGATAAGAGTCATGACAAACAGAACACTGTGTGAAATAACAGCAGAACTTGGGACCCTACAGTTCTAAAACACAGGAAGGTAACATTGTTGTGGTAGATAATTCATACGTGATTATTTAATTTTCCAATTTCCAAGAGATAATTTTGTCTGATAGCTTTTCTATGTTGACATAGTGATACTACTTAGACAATTGGTTTATAGTTAGGGTTGTTTTATCCTGAAGTTGACATTAAGGAGCAGATCTAGTGCACAGTTTAGGATCAACAATTTCTATAAATATTCACTTCTCATAAAATACATGACAACTTTTCACAAAAGAGAAAACCAGAGCTTCACATTTTCAGCCTGTATATAGGTTTAACTGGTTGATAACTAGGTTTAGCTGGTCTGTCTCTTATAAATTACAGATCTTTTTTTTTAGATATCATTCGCCACAGTGTTTTGTTTTATATAATGGTTATTAGACGCGTTTTCACCAAATCCACAGATGTTGCAGGTAGGGTCAATGCAAATAGCATTGCTTTGTTCATATTTTATCTAGATGTAGCAAAGAAAAGAACTGAATTGGCTTAATTTTAAAGGGTTTTCTATTATTTTTCTTCAAATAATCCAGGTAACTGTCAATTTGAAAACATTTACTGGGAAAGTATCCAGTCCTTAGGAGGACAGACAGACAATAAACACACAACAAATGTTTTAGGTGTTTAACATATTCCTACACTTGGGACTTCCAGTGAAGCAGTCCTAAGACAAGGGCCCTGTTTTATTAATATGGACAGATTCACTTCAAGACCTCCAAATCAAGATCCTGCCCATGTAATTATAATCTCAGTTTTCTTCTGGAGGCTTTCAACTACATCTTCTGCTTTCCAGTGAATAGCTAGGGAACTGGGTACTTTAAAAAGACATCTTAGAATGTCCAGCTTGCATGGGTAAAATAGATGTTACTTATCTTTTATTTCATTAACCCTTTTTGTGAGCTTTCAAAGCCATGGCTTTCTTCATGTATCCCAGAAGGACTGTCTTCATGATTTTCTTCTAACTCTGAGAAGCTGATACTTAGAAATGGTTATCTAGTGCATACTTTTTTTTTTGTGTGAGTGATTGCTCCTAAGCATTAAATCAAATGCAAATACCTAGGTATCTAAACTCAGTTGAAATAAACATCACTAGAAGGCATAAAGCTCTGGAAGGAAAAGCTATGTAAATGATAACTCCGATAACAACTGAGGATTTCACAACAGGTAAGCTTTTATCCTAATGTTTAGTTCAGTTATTAATATAATCACTGCCTTTATTTGTATTCTTGAAATGTATGTTTATGTAAGACAGGGGGGAAATATTCATGTGTGAAAATATCTTTCTGATTAAATAAGACTTTGTGGGCATTGACTGATTATATATACTAAAGTGAAACAACAGCAGCCAGCCAGTATGTTCTGCGTACCCAGTCATTCTACATAAACTAACCTTGTTCAAAAAGAAAAGCATTTTCCATTCATTTTGCATATGCTTAACTGTTTTCAGCTATAATTAATTGTCATGTCATGCAAACTCAACCCTCAGTAAAATATCATGACTGCCAAGTATAGTACAAATTACTATAAAAAATGTAATAAAATTATTTATACTGGTTCATAGTGAATGCCATGTTGTTGATAAAGTTATAAGTGATACCTGAAAATAAGATGTAGATTTTTACAGAACTGAGTAGTCTATTATGTTAATAGAGTTTCTGTAACTGCAGTAAAGCCTGTAGCATCAGTGTAGAAATGAAGAAAGATTTCTTCTTACAAAAAAAAAAGTAAAATAAAAGACACCATATCCTTGAAAAGACAGTGTCATTTTTCTTTTTCTACTTGTTTAACAGGCCAAGATCCATGCAAAAGCAATCCCTGCCTTAATGGTGGTACCTGCTATCCGCGTGGTTCATTTTACATCTGTACCTGTGTGCCAGGTTTCAATGGCGAGCAGTGTGAATTAGGTAGGTGATGTCATCTTGATACTGATTAAGTCAAGTATAAAGTTTTCATACATGAGATACACAGAAGTGGTGTGTTTTGAAGTAGAAGAATGCATGGACATTTGAAAAAGTGTACAGTGAAGCCTTACATAAGAAGAGAACAATGAAATGAAGGAGGTCCCCTTACCCCTTTTCTCTATCACCATCAAGGGCACAGATTATACACACACAAATGTAAGAGTACTGTAAACTAGTATGGGGAAATACCACACACCACACATTATCACTTATTTCTCAGCTACAGAGTAAGGAATTGAAAGCCTGATTTTATAATTTAAGTCAGAAGTCAGGGTGCAGGATACAAATCTGTGGATCAGTAATGTCACATTTCCTGAGGAAACTGCTTTGTGGCTTGTGGATGAAAAGAAAGGGAGGTTGTGCATAATGAAATTCATTATGATGCAAATAAATTGATTACTTGCATATTTTGCAATACATTCTCCTGGATTTGAATGTGTCCTCGTAACTAGTATGACTAAGGCTGAAGAACATTTCCCTTCTAGGAGGTGGGTGGATTATAAAAACATTCTTATTTTTATATGGTAGATATCGATGAATGCCAGTCTAACCCATGCCGGAATGGAGCCACGTGTATAGATGGCCCTAATACCTTTGCTTGCTTGTGTCTGCCAAGCTATGTAGGTGCTCTCTGTGAACAAGGTAAGGTGTACTCTTTATTCTTTATGTTGATTGAGATAATTTGCTCCCATTTCAACTCCCTTCTGGAGTAATCAAGCAAAGCCTCCTATAATCAAGAGGATGGAAGCCACCAGTCATGAGGAAAGGTTATAATTTTTCAGTATGTTAGACTCCCATGACTTGTTGCTCAGGACTTTATGGTTACAATTACAGCTGCACCATCATTTGCAAATGAATGAGAGGAAACTCTACCCATATGCTAACCTGACTGAAAGTCACATAACTGCTGCTCTAAATCTAAACTAATATATTGTGCAGTTTCTTTGTCAAAATTACGAAAGACATACATTTTTCCTCTGTCTACAAAGCAAGCTGCTAGTATTGGCTTGCAAACTACTGGAAAGACACATATCGAGCTTCTCTTATTACTGTAGTGATGCTTGTAGGATAATGAGTGAGAGCAGAATTAGTCTAACTAAGCTTCTGTCTTAAAAAATTATATATAGTGTGAAAGACGTATCAGAATCTACCACGTGCAGCAAGCATCACTGGAAAGTAGGAATAGTCTTCTGAATGTGTGAGATTATATATCCATCCACTGAAGACCAGGGATTTGTCAACTTCATCCCAGAATTTTCAAATTAATTTGTTCTGTGATTATTTCAAAAAAAGTAGATACAGGATCACAATTACAAGGAAGTTGTAAAAGGCTTTCTAACCTGGACAACTTAAATCAGGATAAATATTCAAGTCTCTGTTAGAAGCTACCTGCAAGAAATCCCACTGTATATAGAAGAAATATTTACAGTGCAAGATCGTTACTCAATATGTGCTTATAGGAGGAGGAATAGGGCAGTAAAAACTCAAAGCTGATCATCTCCAACATTTTCCACTGTTTAACATTTTCAGTAGTCTGGGTAAGCTTGTAGTTGGAAAGGACTTTCTGAATCTGTTCTCCAAAATTGTAAATTGACAGGGTTTTCACAACATAAGAAATATACGTTCTCACTCCCTTCCTCCTCCACTTCATTCCAGCAAATCCATAGTAGTGAGTGGCTCTGAGTACTGTGGTAGCTTTAAGCTCTTTTATGACTAACAAGAGATTGCATTTTAGGTGGTTAATGGGAACATTTCTTAGTTTGTCAATCAGAACCAGAGCTCTGCTCACTCAGTTTTGGAATTTAAATTTCCTCTACTTAAAGTTCTGCAGTGGTTTGAGACTTGGGAAAAGGATTAGTGCCAAATTTCCACTCCACCAGACAAAATAAAACTGTGTTGGAGATTCAGACACAGTTGTCTGGCAAACAGGCTTTATTTCAGGGCACAAGTCCTGACCTCACTGGATTTAAAGACCAGTCAGAATGGCAGAATGTATACCTCAGTGCCACAGGGAAGGTGGAGTTAAGCACTCTGAGATTCTATTTCATTACTCTCTTTTTTCATTTTTTCTTTTTTTTTTTTTTTTTTTTTTTTCCTCCAATATATACTATTCATTTTAGAAAGCATAAAAAAGTCAAGCTAAGGGCTTTCTTAGGCACAGTGCTTAGTATTCAAAATGCCATGGAAGGGAATGGAAGCAGCAAGCATGCATTACCTCTGGAAATGCAGCTAAAAGTAGGAGACAAATCCACCATGTCCTGTTTCAACAACATCGGTGTAGAAAAAACCCAAACATATAGAGAACAGAATTTCACTCAAATACCCCCATGGGACTTGTCTAGACCAAAGGATCGTCAGCTGATGTATTATGCCTGCGTCAGTGTTAGGAGGGGATGTGATCAGAGAACAGTGCAGCTGCACATCAGGTATGTCCGGCAGGTGCTAGAAGTTAGACAAGCCTTCAGGGTGATCTAACCTAGGGTGAGAGAAATCAATCCTGAAACTCAGTGAGATGGAGTTGTCTTTCTGACAGCAGTTTTATTGACAGGTCGAAACTGTTCAGCAGACAATGTGAGCCCAGGAACTACTTCCTGAAGAGAGATAAAGTTGTCTGAAGTTAGAAATAGAGCATCTGAGAGTGTTACCTTTTTAAACTAGATTGGTATCAGCATCCTTTCTTGTTCAGGCTAGATTAAAAGTAAGTAGAGTTACCTCTGTTAGATAATCCTCACTTTTGCCCACCACATGTATCCTTTCAAAGTGCATGTTCATATTGTGCATGCTACTGGGTGACAGCTGAACACCACTTTTTAAAATCCAGAAATGTCCTCAAAACACTTCTTCAAAGGGTGACTGCAAGCTACAGTAAATCTTGATGCAGATCTTACCCTGGAGGAGCCATCAATCTTTCCATTGCCATCTCTCTGTGAAAAACCTTGTGAGAGCTCTTGGTATCCAGATAAATAAGCCTGGAACTCAGACACACACAGTTTTTCTCTATGAAATGTTACTTTGCAAGCTCCACATTTGGGGAAAGAGGAGAGGAGGCTTCTTTGTCACAGTTGGCTGATGGAACCAATTGCAGAAAATATTCCCTGGGACCAGTGGGGCGTATGAAAGTCTGTGGTGGTGTTGCATTATCTGGGCATCTGTATTTGTGGTGAGGAATACCTTACTTCTGAATAGTTACAACAAGGAACAACAAAATAGTAAAGACTTGCAGTTTGAACTGCAATTGGAAGAAGAAATATTTTTTATGAGAACTGGCTGAGCACCTCTTTAGATTTTTCTCTTCTTTGCTGTCTAGAATTTTCTTATTTTCCTTTTGCTGTTCAACTGTTGGTTACCTACTTCTGAGGAACGATGTTTGTGTTTTGAACTCAAGGCTGGCTTTCTCCATTGCAGGGTGTCAGTGGACACTCCTAGGCTAGCCTGTTTAGCAAATGCAGCTGAGTGTGTGGCATATACATGTTTGTAGTGGGACATACCTCCTTGGGATAATGCAGCCAGCAGTTCTCTTCAAGGTTCTGGAAGCAAAACATGTGTTTTCCTTAATCATCATATCAAGAACAATGTTGTTGGGTTTTTTTAATAGCCGAGTACATTGTTCAAATGTCTGTGATTGCTCCAGTCTCATTTGATTAACTTTGTTCTCAGGGCCTGGTAGCTTGGGATGGAAACATTTGAGAAGCGCTCAGTGAAGAGATACTTTCTGAAAACAGGTGGTCTCTAAATGATTTATTTCAGCTAAGGAGGAATTATTTTGAGTGTTTAGCAGAGTTATGTTTTCCCTTCAAGTTATGTGGCCTAATGGGCCTCAGACATTTGTTCATCAGCTGAAGGCAGACAGTCACAGATAAAATTCACAGCTGAGTAAGACTCTCATTATGTTCTAGTACCTATGTTTCAGTCTTTATTTTCTTTAGGCCTCTAATGGAATTTCTTTAAAGACAAAGGAGCCATTGTCAGCATCTTACTGCAGCTGTTGAAAAAGCTGTACCTATGCATGTCTACAGATAACTTTTTGTTTTTTTAAATGCAGTGTTTAGAGATGTTGTTATACATATACAATTACAATTACAGAGAACAGAAGCCGTGTAAGTAATTATTTGCACACATCACTGGAAAAGTCTGTAAATTGTCATAAGTCTTAAGGCTAGTCAGACAATTTTTAAAACAACATAAATATGGCAAGCAGTGTTTTAGTCTTTCCATCACTTTAGTCTGGACTAAAGTGACGGAAAGCCGTGATTACCTCCCTGCATAATTGTACAATGAACTTGCAGTACTCTGTTCAGTAATTGCTTACACCTACTTTGCTCAAAGGTGATCGTGTCAGAAAATTTACAGCCACATGCAATTAGACTTTAGTGGTTCAGCAAAGGCATGAAAAACTTATTCCCATATGGAGCCCTTACCTTTGTGTCAACCTTTCATCTTTGTTATTGTAGTAAGATATACACACTCAGGACAAAGCACTGCAGACATGAGAAAGTCTCCACAGTTTTTCTTGCCTGGCTTACATTTTTCATCTTTTATCACTCTTGCCTCCTCCATTCCTTTTTCCCCTGTTCTCAACAACCTCTACAAAAAATTTAAAAAAAAATTAAAATTGAAATTTCCTTTTCCCATTCTAAAAATCTAAAGTATTTTTATAGCCACAAGCCCTACCTTTTCCTGTCTTTGTGGATTTGGTCTACAAACAGGTACAGAAGAAATTATTCAACTTTTCCCTTTTGGAAAACAGCATGCAAGTTTGGATAGAAGGGAGGAGTTGTATGTGCACTGCAGTGCATGCCTTTCAAATAAGAGTATGTTTGGCACCTCATCCTCTGTCTTAAGAAGGGAACTTTTGTTACTTATGATTCATATTCAGGCCATTATCTCTCATTCCTTGAACCCTATCTTCTAGGTTTTGCATTTTCATGCCTTTTTGCCTCGCGCATGTGCCTTTCAGCAGATCTCTCAAATCGTTCACTTCTTCCCTAGCAGCATGCAGGGAAGGCTTGCCTAAAATAGCCTGGAAATGCTCTCTGGCCATGATTTTATCAGCAAGAATTGCTGTTTGTTATTATCTGACTTCTTTCCTGTGGGACAAGGGAATCTCTGAACAAGATGAATAATAAAATCTCAAATGCCTTCACGAAGGACATAGCCCTGTTAATCAGCATCATGTGGTTGAAAAAGTGTTCTAGAAAGCTAAAGGCAGACTAAACTTTAAAATGGCCTAGGTGCCAGAGATTAAAGCTGCATCTGCAGCCTGTACCTCATAAAGGATACAGAGAGAAAATATTAAAAACTAACAAGTTGATAGGATAGATTATAGGTTTTTTTCATAGCTGCAATTGCTCAAGGCACAAGCACTTTTCTACACTTTTAACTTCTTGTAAACAGATAAGCAGTGTAAGCTCTATTATGCCTTTGTATTTGGTACGATTCCTGGTATGAATTAAGAACCAGCCTTGTGGTGGTGTGAAAAAATTACTCCACAATTGTCTTTCAGACGATAGCTTCTCAATATAAGAAAAATCAAGAGTTAAAGAATTTCCAGTCAAATGTCACTGGCATATTCTGTAATATCTGCTTTTTTTTCTGTACTACTGAAAAAAGTTTAAAAATAAGAAATCAAACTTCATACCCAGAACATATCTTTACTTCTGGGAAGATCAGACAGTGCTTTCAGGCACAGTTTTGTTTGGGGATTGATAAAGCTTGATGGGAAGTGGCAAATTCCTGTTTGTTGAGTTAGAAAGGCTAAGTTTTGTGTTTCTGTTCTTCAACATACTGCAACTGAGGTCTTTCAGAACAAGCCATCTTTTGCTTAGATAGATGGAACTGGCTGTAAAAAGAACAAGCTGTAATCTTGTGAACTGTCCTTTATGGCGCCACTTCATCTGCCACAACTCAGAACAGTTGGAGCTTCTCTCTACTTTTTCTCCCATTCCTCCCTAAAACTCTTTGTTCTCAGTGGCAAGTTCTTTTTACTATCAAGGACAATTTGGGCACATTCAGGCATCATATTTTTTATGCATATCTTATTAATAGTGATTTTTGTCTGTGATTCATTCCTGCAGTGTTGCTGCGGAAGCAAACTTGGAACCTGAACTTCGTTATTTCTTGCCATCTATTCCGTTTACAGATGCCTAACCTTGGCAAAATAACTGTTACTTTTCCAAGGCTTATGTTAGATAAAAGGATGTACTGGCTGATACGAACTTCTGTCTATTGTGCATTCTTATCAGTACAACCCCTTACACAAGAACAGACAATGTACATTTTGTTAATTTGTATTTCAGCTTCACAGCCTTCCTTAGAAACTGTTGCTTAAAGCTTATTAAGTTAGACTTTGTCAAGGAAGATGGGTTTTGAAGTAGATTTTGTAAGTACAGAAAAAAACTGCATCTTTGCATCTGTGGATTGAACAGTTCAATCACAAGCACTTTCCGTCATATTTTCAGTTAGCAGTTTCTTGAAAACCAAGATGCAGTCACTCAAAGAATCATTTGCCCTAGCAAGTAAAAAATTCCCATGTTCATATACAGACTCAGAAAATTCCAATGAAATGTAGATTAAATGCAGTTCACCATCAGGTATTTCATTCATCCATAGTTATGGACTGAATATGTTCTCCTGAGATTGTCCAGACACAGCACAATTCACCCTGTGGAAGATCACAAAGTTGCCAGTTGTAATTATAGTCCTTTCCAAAATAATATTCTTTCAGTTAAACAGAACTACCTGAGAGTGTACTGAGGTCTCAAGGATGTATTGATTGTTTGCATTTGTACTGTCTAACGAGTGAGTGTTTTCTTGAACCTTTGCCCCAAAGAAAAGCCATCTGTTTACATGAAATATGCCTGTGTTTCACCCCTGTTGACAGACATGTGGTTTATATGTTTGTCACAGACACAGAGACGTGTGATTATGGCTGGCACAAGTTCCAGGGACAGTGCTACAAATACTATGCCCATCGGCGTACATGGGACACAGCTGAAAGGGAATGCCGCCTCCAGGGAGCACACCTGACCAGCATCTTGTCTCAGGAGGAGCAGATCTTTGTCAACCGTACGTACTGTTGTAATTCCAAACAAGAGCAGTCAGTGAAGGTTGAGAACTAGTGAAATATCCTTCCAGTAATTCAGCCTTTACATGTCCATCTTAAAATATACTTTTAGAATGTTTAAAAGGCATGCTTTATGTTCTTCATGTTTACTTTTGCAGCCAATGCACTTCCCCATCACTATTAAGTGATTGTTTATGGCACAGAAAATACTTTGGTTTTGAGGAAGAGAACAAGAACTATTGTTTTGGCATTGGAAGTTGAAGAAACTTTTTTTTTTGGAGGCTTTAGATTTTTAGTGCCCATGACATCATTGACCACACCACCATATATTCTATATGGTAGGCATAAAGAAATAGTTCCTGTATGTGGTGTTGCGCAATCTAGACAACACTGGTCACAGACTAAAAATGAAAAATATACTTCAAAATATGTGCTTTTATTATTTAATTATTTTTTTCCCCTCCGTTTCATATGTGCTCAGGTAGGAAACTAATCTGTTTTCTTTGGGAGATGCCATCAGGAAGGAAGAAACAGACTTGTTTAAAAGTTTTAGATGAAAACTTGCATATTTACGGACATCCCAAATTAAAATTGAAAAACTGAAACCCGGTCTGTAAATAGTTGTTTTCATAATGAGTACAATAATCTTAAAAACAAGATGTCTGATTCATTCTGTTCAAATTCTTTTTATTTTCTCTGATGAAATCTCTTCCATTAATGGGAAGGTTAATAAAAATATCCTTCTGGTTCCTTAGGTATTGGGCATGACTATCAGTGGATTGGCCTCAATGACAAGATGTTTGAGCGTGATTTCCGCTGGACTGATGGTAGCCCACTGGTAAGATGTCTTTGAAATGAAATAGCTTATTAATTTATTGTTTCAGTGGCTTATTAAACTCTGACCAGCAATGAGGGAAGCAGCATTAAAAAAAAAGGCAGTCACTAAATATGCAACCAAGCAAACTCCTATTTTGGGGCACTACTATTTTGTGGTATAGTTCTGAAAATCTTATTTTTAGTTATTATTATTGTGTATGTCAGAGATCTCAAAGATTCCAAACAGAAAAACTAAAAAATCTGAGCCTGTAATTTTAGGGCCTTGGCTGGAGTTGCTCTGTGCTCTTCTGGTCTTATACAAGGATACAAGTGATCAGGAGAGGTTCTTTATCAGGGTGTGGATGAAGGGTGATAGGATGAAGGGTGTAAAACTGAAAGAGGGTAGATGTAGAATAGATACTTGAAGAAATTCTTTACTGAAGCACTGGAACAGGTTGCCCAGAGAAGTTGTGGCTGTATGTCCTTAAGTGCCTAATCTGCAAGTTCTTTTAATACTACCAGGGACAGAGACTCCACCACCTCCCTGGTCAGCCCATTATGTCACCTTTCTACTCTTCCAAGAAAGAAATTCTTCCTAATATCCAAACCTCCCCTGGTGCAGCTTCAGGCCACTTCCTCTAGTCCTCTTGTAACTGAGAGAAGAGGCTGCACCCACCTCATTACACCCTCCTTTCAGGTAGTAGAAAGCAAGAAGACCTGCCCTCTCAACCTCCTCTTCTCCAAACTAAACAGTCACAAGTATTGTTGAAGATTATTCTAGTCTTTATGGCACCTCTACAGCTAGGATGGAGAAGCAGCCATTCTTAGGTAGTTCAGTATGCCTGTGACCAATAATCTGTCCACAGAATTTTAAGATGATGTGATACCTCTTATTGCCTTAAAACAAGAAGGAAAATTAGCAGAAGGAGAGGGAGAACACTTTACCCACCCCTAACTAATCTAATTCAAAGAGAATGGATAGTGGAAATGGTTGAGCTCTTTCCGATTCAAACCAGTTTATTGTGTAGAAGGGACAGGGGATTTGTTGTTTTTTAACACCCATTTAAGAGCATTACCTAAAAAAGCCCTACAAACTGGTTATGCTTATTATTTTATTTTCCAGTTGTGCATTCTTAAAGCAGAAAACATCTGGACACACATATGTGTCTGCTCACTCATGCACTCAATGATCATTCCTGTATACCATGTGGCTACAACTTACGTATAAAGATACCTGGAGAAAAACAGGCTAAGTTTATTACCACTTCATGAAATAATCAGAGGTTTGAAGTCCTCTAAAATCACTTGTAAATCGACCTTTTTGGTAGGAAAACCATCACGTATGACAGGTGACAGCACAATATAGGGAGAAAAAGATTAGTTGCTCAGTGGATCTTTCGTCGTAGCAATGCATCCATTTGTGCTTGGAGCCACAAAGCCTTACAGGTTGTAAACAGAAGAGTTTCATTTCATTGTTTTCTTTTGCTTTTGTTTTTCTCATGTCTTCTTTTTGGAGCACAAGATGGGCCATGGCCTTGAACTCTGCTCATTCTGGATGAGTTCATTCTCAGTCTTCTAATGTGGTTTCTTACACTTTGCTGACAGTAACAGGCACCCTTAGAGGGTGGTGTAGGCTTGATTGGAGCTCAAAGGTGGTCCAGGCTGTTTGGAGTGGTAGGTCAAGGAGCTTACACTTCACTGAGGGATCTAAAGTTAGCTGTGATAAATTCAGGGAAATTAAAATTATATCTGAGATTATTGGTTTTAATTCAGGCAAATATGGTATTATATTTTTACATTAATTTTCAATTTTAAGAAATTAAGGCTTTCTAGGAACAGTGTAAGAACATCTGTTCAACAGATTTATCTTTGATTGATCTATTTTTCAACTTTATTTTTCTTTTTTTAACAACTTTTTTCTGTCTCTTCCTTCAGAAACAATATAGGTGTCTCTTGAAATAATTTATCTTTGTTGCTTCAATGGATTTCCCTCATAACTGACTCTATTTGGCTTCTGGATGTCATAGTTCTAATCAGCTTCCTCATTTGCTCCTTTCCCTAGTTTTTAACTTATTTTACATACTTTATAACCACTCTCTTGGTTACAGTGATTTATTACTTCTTTACTAATTAATAGTAATTATAACATTATTAAATATATGCATCAAATGTATTTCTTGATGTTTTAAAATGACAGTGAACCAGAATGCTCTGTAGGTCAAAAAAATTCATGATTTATGGATTTGCTGCTGAACAGTAGTCTTGGCAGCATTAAATACATTAATATAATTTGTGATCATAGAAATCAGCATTATTACATGAACACTGAGCTTCTAACTTGAATTTCTTTTTCTGCCTCTGACAGTAGCTCTTGCATATAGCCAAGATCTAAATAGCCTTCTTGTGATTTACATATCAGGGTACATCTGTAATTCAGCTATTTCTAACATTGTGGCCAGGCCCATGTTTTCTCCAAGATAATATTATCTCCCTACAATTCTAATCAACATTTCTAGCATAGAGGAAAATTTGTCAAGTCTGCTGAGTATCCCTCTGATATAAGAGTATTCTTCGACATACTATGACAAAAGTCACTTGAGCTCTTAGATATAAATGTGCATTTATTTTGTATAAGGAATGGGTGATTTGTTGTATTCAATACTCATTGAAGAGTATTACCTAAAAAAACCACACAAACTGATCGTGCCTGTTATTTTTTTTTCCGTGTTCTTCTTAAAGCAGAAAGTTTTAAAAAATATACAAGGGATGTACATTCATCTTTTAATATTTCCCTTTCACGTGGATTTTCTTTCTGAAGCAAAGAAGAAAACCCTAGAATTGAGAATCACTGAACCACAGGTTCTACCATTGGGGATTATGGAAAGTTGAGCACTCTGGTGCTCATCTTCCATGAACATAAGGAAAACCACAACTTAAATATTCAGTGTGTTGAAAGGACCTATTTCTTTTGCCTGATGTTGGCATGTATTTTATTAGCAATTTCTGGAAAAGGGATCAAATACCTTTTTTTTCTTTTTCTTCTTTTTGCACCTAAAAGTTATTTCAACCAATGAATTCAGTGGAAGGAAATCAGTTATTTTTTCACAATTTCAGCTCATGCCAAGTTGTGATTTTCCAGTTCTTTTAAACTGAAGCTGCATCATTAAATATAATAGTTGGACAAAGCACATACATGAATTCCTTAGTGAAAACCAACATACTCCCAAGTGCTCTGCACATTGCTTCTAACTGCAGTGAGCTATTCAATACACATGCCCACCTTAGCTGTTTTTAAGTGGACTTCCAGCCATACGCATCACTGGCATATAAATATTGTGCTGTTTCATGTCCTTTGTGATTGCCAAAATACTGGGGACCACCTTTCATGTGAATTTATATGAGATAAGGATGATAAACTCACCTTTATCATTGGCCCACCAGTGTGAGAAAGCTTAAGTTCTCAGATGTGGAAATTTTGCCTTGCCTCATGAATCAGTGGATGAAAGTTTCAAAAATAAAATAAACAAGGGCCATTCAGTTTTCTGTGCAGTGTACAGATGAGATCAGTTTGTGTTCTGTCAGTGGTATAGAGGGTTTTTTTAAGTCATATGGGACAATGTTATAAAATTGTCACCAAAGAGCATATAGAATTTAAGTTCTTACTAGGAAACTACATACAGAACCTACAGTACACTTACCAGACTAAAATCCTGCTGAAAAGAGAGGCTAATATTTAGGTCCCTAACAGTGTGCCTACACTAGTCAGCCACTTTTGATTTCTAGACATTCTTATTTTTAATCCCTATAGATTACTGAGAGCAATTCATCAAAACCAGCAGCTGTCAGCAAACTCCTATATTCCTGTGTCCATTTTTCATGTATCAACTGGAACTTATTTCTAGACTGCAAAAAATAGTGCCAGTAAGCAAGTCTTGGAATAAATGAGTGATCATGTAAATACATACTCTGATTCTCATGTTCCCCAAGGAAAATGTTGCTGTCATGAATAACAAAGCAAATACAATCAGATTCACTTAGGAAGCAAGGAATAGAATGTTAATCTCCTCTGTACACGACATTTGTCCATATCTGTATTCAATCTATTTGTTTTCCATAACAAGAGCTTTGAAGAAAATACCTAAACGAAATACAAATGCGCAATGCCTAAATCATAGTATTGTAGGTTTCCTTCAAGTAGAGAGATCTTGAGGAGGTTTTTTTCTTCTACCTTCACTGAAGTGTTTGATGCATAGTTACCTGTGTGCTTTTAGGATTTTGGCAGGTTTATTTCTTAATTGTAAGGTGGTTTTTAATGTAATACTGCTCAGCTCAACAGTTTCCTGCCTTTCAGGCAAAATAGCATAATCTCATGAAATTGATTGGGTTGTATAGATCAAAGTCTCACCATCTCTTGGTAAAAGAAGACTTTTCAGCATGCTGTACCCACTACATCCCAAACACCAATGGCTTGAAAAGTGCAAAATAACATAAGTAAAGTAGCTGGTACTACTAGATACCTGTCATGCCCTCCAATTTGTCAGTCCAGGAGCTACTTTTCTATAAACTTAGTACTTTTCACATGACTGGTATTTCATTATACGTGATTTTCTTGACCAGGACAATTTCAAAGAATCACAGAACATCAGGGGTTGGAAGGGACCTAGAAGATCATCTAGTCCAACACCCCTGCCTGAGCAGGATCACCTAGACCAAGTCACCAGGAACAGATCCAGGCAGGTCTTAAGTGTCTCCAGAGATGGAGACTCCACAACCCCCTGGGCAGCCCCTTCCAGA
>JANHGL010011486.1:53345-63926 GCA_024611195.1 Ceyx melanurus | reverse complement strand
TGTTGCACTAAGCCCTTTAAGCAATGAACAAATCCCTGCTCTGCCTGCTCTGAATATATTTGTGCCTAGAACCCCATCTGGAATTGCTCATCTCTTCTCAGGTCCTCTTAAACTGCTTCTGGGTCTGAATGAAGAAATGATTTTATAAAGAATATTTTGAGATAATACGAGCAAATCTCATCATCTTAGTTGGAAGTCTCAACTGACACTATGTTTTCCACTGTGAAAGCAGGGTGTGTTTCCCCTTCAGTGTTCTCTGTCCTCTCTGTCTGTCTCTCCCTTGCTTCATCTCCATTCCTCCATATATTATTATTACTGTGCTGAGAATTTGCTGGAGAATGTCTGATTTGTCTACGTTTGAAAGCCCCAGGCTGCTTACTGATAACACCTGTCCAACCAGTTAGAGAGGGTGCAGATCCAGTGGGGACTGTGAAGGGGGGCAGAGGCAGCTCTTTTCATTCAGCATAACACTGAGGGTTAATAGAAGGAAAATATTGATGTTTTATTAAATTACTCCTATAGGTCAGATCATATAACATGCCCAAGATCTAAACAATGATCCTGTTCTGGAGGAATGTGAGGTTCAGGCTGATGAGATAAACCGTTTGCTGGAATATCTCTCTGAGTTCACTAAATTGCTTCCCTTATTTAATTACAAATTAATTGAAAACACTCCTTGCCCAGCAGAACAATACTTAAAACCTGATTTGTTGATAGTATCTTAATCCTCCTTAATATTCCCATAGACTCTCCCATGATTATGTCATCAATTTTACACTCTTTTAGACTTTGGCAAAACGTTTTGTGCAGGACTCATTAACATAAAGAAGAGAAATAGCTGCAGCCCTGGGGTACACAAAGCCTTATTAATCCCAGCCAGGATGATGGTGATTTAAATAAGAAAGTGTCACACTTGCAACTGATCTGAATTTGGTAGCAGAGATGCTACCAGGGCTCAGAATGGAAAGATGTTGCTCTGTTAGCTGAAAGAAATGAGTATTCATGGAGGAAGCAAATGAAATCTATGTAGGAAGAAGGTGAGTTATGGAATTAGTTGGATTTCAATCATCTAGAGGTTCACATGTCCTCTCACTTTTGCATTTCTAGTCTTCAGTGGGTACAGGATGACTCACCTTGAAAGACTCTCAGTGCTTATGATCTTTCTTTTGCTATTTCAGAGGAGGCAGAGTTTGCCTGAGGCAGACAGCTCCACTGTGTGGTAGAAAACCGTGGCCCACAAAAAGAAAAAAACCAGTTTTCCTTCAGTCTCCAGATTACAAGTTGCTAATTTTTCAGGCCTCAGTCTGAGGTGATGTCTATTTGCCTGATGTGAAATGCTTTGTAGAAACAATAGAAATGCAAATGGGGTGGTGATAAAGTACTTGCCATATCAAGTTCTTTAAAACCATCACTCAGCCAGCATCACAAAGCATTCTTACTCAGACAGCCCAATGCTATAAATCTGAACCAATGTCCACTTTCCTTCACCCTATGAAAGCTCCTTCTTTCCCTTCTATCCTATAGCTGACCCTTTTCCTGAAACACTCCTCATACAGTTTATATGGTGTACCAAAAAGGCTGACAGGTCTGGGCAATTTTGGACACCACGATGGATGAAGAACTAAGTTCTGAAGTTTCTGTGTTTGGATTTGTCAAAGCACCTGTCCCCATCTTCAAGTGAGGATGCAGGATGCAAGGAAGAGAGGAGGATTTCTGCAAGTTGGTCCTGGCTATTTTGGGTCAAAGGTAAAATGTTGAAGTCTGACAGGCATGTGTTACAAATCCCAGGGACCTGGGGATGTGTGACCTTGGGAAGATATTCATTAGAATCACAGAATCACAGACATTAGGGGTCGGAAGGGACCTAGAAGATCATCTAGTCCAACCCCCCTGCCTGAGCAGGATCACCTAGACCAAGTCTCCCAGGAACAGATCCAGGTGGGTCTTAAGTGTCTCCAGAGATGGAGACTCCACAACCTCCCTGGGCAGCCTGTTCCAGAGCTCTCAGAAGGCAAGTACTCACTTCAATCTCCCATCTCTGCAGGTTTTATTCAAGTATAGCCCATCCCTAATACATGACAGTGATCTCTTGCTGAGGTAATGAAAATATTAATTGTAATAACACAGTGGCTGCTCTGATGTAAGTGGTGGTAAAAGCTGAGTTACTGACATTGTATGAATGCCAAAGAGCTACAGAAGACATTTAGTCAGCTCACAGATGGGCATAGTTTAGAGGCCTTTGGGAATTCCGCCCATCTGTGTTGTAGATCTGGAAGGCTGACTGCAAGTGCTGTGTTTTCCACATAACTGGGACCCTTACCATAGAGGAACTAGAAGGTAGTGCACAAAGCTCTGCATTTAGTTATACTGTTCAGCCAGGTTCCTGGGAAAATATGATGGTAAATATAGCCTGGGGTGCTATGTAATCAAGCAGCTCCACTTCTAATCGGCTAGAGCTTATTTCAAGCTGGCAATATCCATCGTGGATATATTCAAGCATTCTGGCAGTAGGTCTAGGATCCATCTGGGTCCACACCATCTTTACTAGCCCAAGGAAGTGAAAGGTTAGAGCAGCTCATCAGGAATGGCCATCAAATGAGTGAAAAAAGTAACAGGGTTTATGCTGGTTCCACTCTGACAAGGGGGTGGGAGGGGACTCTTCCTCTTTGATGGAGGTGATGGTGGGTGGGATGGTACTCCCTGTGTGCTAGGAATTCCCAGTTAGCTCCTCAGTATCTCAAACTAGTTGATGTTTCCCATGCATCAACAGTACTGCAGCATTTGCACTTGCCCCAGCTGCCAGAGAACTTCTCTTGGTGCCTGTTCCTGAGCATGACTTCTCAGAGCAACTAAATTAAATTCAGCTCCCCCAAACCACCTGAAATAAAAATCACCGTGGGCTATGTACCCAAGAACTAAGGACTATGAGTCTGGGATTGCAAAAATACCCAGACATGTTTGGGTGATCAAATAACAGATGTATTAATGTATTGATGGATATAGTGAATAAAAGGCTGTGTCAATTAGTATGGCTAATGGTCTCAGGTATTTCAGGGTAATTGTGATACAGTTTTGGGTGTTTGCTGTGTCCCTGTGTTTTTCAAAGTAAGGAAAACACACTGGAGGTCCCAACCAGTGCCTGTGGATCAGTGGAAAAATTATGGGGACAAATAACCGAGGCTGCCCAGGGAGGTTGTGGAGTCTCCTGCTCTGGAGACATTCCAGCCTCCCCTGGATCTGTTCCTGGGTGACTTGGTCTAGGTGCCCCTGCTCTGGCAGGGGGGTTGGACTAGATGATCTTCTAGCTCCCTTCCACCCCTGGCATTCTGTGATTCTGTGTAATAAATAAAATTTGCTCAAATTACATACTTTTGAAGCTTCTGTGGATGTATATCACTAAATAACATGTCCCAGTCTTCTCTTTCTCTGCCTTTCTTTAATGCTGGAATCAGGTTTTGGTTAAATACCATCTGAGCATGTAATACCTGTATCACCAGCTATGTTTTTCTAAAGAAAATTTAGAACTTTCCTAATTTTACTCTTCCTAGGGCTAAAGTAGCCCCTTTCTTATCATGGTCAGAATCACTTCCTCAAAAATCAGGAAGATTAATTTCTCTTTAATTACAATGAGAGGTGGGGACGGGAGGTAGCAAGAACCCCAAAAGTCATCAATTAGTTAGGGCAGAGAGGGAGGCAAACGTTCCCAAACTGCTGACAAGATTAATATGCAGTTGATGGGAAGCGCTTTCACACCAGGGTGCCAACAAATAAACACAATTCAAAAATATCTTCCCTGCTGCAGTGGCTGAGGGTGGATTCCCAGCCACAGAGAGAGAGGGGGGGCGGGGGAGACATTTAGAGAGGGCGGGAGACTTGTTTACCCTGTGAAGCTTCGTGCCCAGAATTCCTCAGTTGGAATCTGATAGCGGGGGGCTCGCCGGGCCAGAGAGTTACTGCTTTCCGCATTAAAAAAAAACAACCAACAGAGAAAGGAGGCTTGGGCAGGGGAGGCTGAGGACTGTGTGAAAACCTGAAGATCAAGGCAGTGCACAGCTGCTGTGGGGCTGGGAGCTTCCACCTGCTGCAAGCACTGAGCTGACTTCGTGAGGGAGGCAAGATGCAGGGGAGCCAGCGACGAGGAGAAACGTGGAGTCCTCTCCCTGGGAGGCACACGGTGGGAGGTTGTGCACCGTGCAAGTCGTGCAAAAAATGGCTTGCTGGTGCAGGTTTCCTCAAAAGAGAGAAAAAAAACAACCCACTTTGCTGTAGGGGTTAGAGGAGCAAGAGAGGAGGCACTTCTACAAGCTGAACAACGTGCTGACACATTAACGGTTTATAATCAGCTAAAAAAAAAACCAAAAGAGAGAACTTGATTATTTTTCCCTTTCATCTTCTCTGCATATGTCCTCTGCTTTCCCTGTCCCTCTCTCAGTTCCCTTCCACACTAATGCTGAGGGAAGTGCTGCCATTCCCCTGCCAATCACCCTGGTTAAAAACGCACTGTAGGTGATATTTCAGCTAAGCTGGGAGGTCATTGCCAGACCTGCCAATGGAACAGCACTGGATGATGTGTCTATATATATCACCAGAGGAGGATTAATTAAATTGTTCACTAATGAACTCTTAGCTTTAAGACTTCACATACCTTCAGAGAAATGTGACATTAAGAGACCTCTGCCTCTGTTGTCACCCAGAAGTTGTTACTGTGTTTGTGCTGTAAAAAAAATGATCCAAAACTTGACTTGCTAAAGTCAAGGTCAATGCCAGCAGTTGCTTCAAAAGGAAGCTTCAATCCTTTAGATTCATCTTCTTATGGTCAAAAGCACAAGCATCTTCTGTCCTACAGCACTTTTTCAGTCCTACAACTTCTGTGTTGCTTATTTCCCCCTGTTGTGTCACTCCTGGGGTCTCCCCCTCCAAACCTGCTTCCTACCCCCTTCAGCCATTCACACAGCACCCTGCACAGCGGTTTTGTGTGGCACATAAATAAGGACTATGAAGGATGACAACCAGAGTTCCTCTCCTTGCCTGTTGATCTTTTTGGTTGAAGACCATCTCAGCAGATCTTTTAACTCCAGGTTTCCAAGAGGCAAAGGTGCTGGAGTGACTCCATTGCACTGCACCTCACCTGCACCTCCGAGCCACTATTGGATAAGGAGGGACCATTTAACTTCTTGGGCTGATCCAATTGGTCTGGTAACCTTTCAGTTCCCACCAGAACATGCCAGCTCAGCCGCCTGTGTAGCAGCTAATGCCTCGCAGTTGACCTCTAGGGTCAAGGACATTGTGCTGATCTGGGGATGACAGTAATAGTTCTGTTGACAGATGCATTTCACCAGCTGTGCAGCTGCTTGGTGGGACTTGAAATTAACCCTTCCTGTGCCACCTGACATCGACGGCTTAAATGTAACTGGCATGAGACAAATCATCTACGGCCCCTTTGCCCTCCGCAAAGGATAAATCTCTCAAAAAGAAATGGCCTCATAATTTCAAGGAAGAAATATGCAGGTTCTCCCTGAACCCTCTACTTTTCCTTGACATTGTCTGTCTAGTTTTATGCCTCTTACCTCTCTCCTCTTGTTGCTTCCTCTCAAATCTCTTCTTGAGAGTTAAAACACTCATTTAGACCTTGCAATTTCTCTTTAGTCCTGCTCCCTGCCACTGAGACTAGGTTCTTTCCTGATGACTGACTGTTGTTGATGAACCTCTTCCTTGTTCCTTTTCCAGTTTTTCTAATTTCTTTCTCTGATTTTTTTAATCTATTCAGCTCTTTCTCCCTCAACCTATGATGCTCAGTGCTTATGCTAATGACTTCACTGATTACATCAGTGATGTTTTGATCTGAGTGTAGATTTCTTGCTATCATCCTCTTCAATGCAGACCCAATGCCCTTATTGTCTTACTCAACTGCTTTTAAATTAAATATTTTCTCAGAAGCACACCGCTTTGATAGTTCTCACTCTAATTTTCTTTCTCTTTATTTCCATTTCTTCCTCACTTATCTCTCAGCCTTTTTAGGATCTTGATGGAGTCTTATTCTCTAACAGCCACTCCAGTATCTGTGCTCACACCTGCTCTGCTTCATTTACCTTTGACATGTTTGGGTTTTTTTTCTTTCCTTCTTTCCCTCTTCACTCCTTCACTGCACCAAATAACCTCTGGGTCTCCCTTTTGACCTGGTTAGTTGGATTGGGGAAGGAAAGATCATCACAACCCTCCTCACCCATGAAGCTGTGGCTGCATGCTCCATGTTGGCTGCATGGGAACAGCAAGAGAGCCCCCTGAAATGGCTGCAAGCTTTGCAACTACAAATCTCACAGCTGTGAAGTGCAATCCTGTGGAATGCCAGCATGTCCTTTGTGTTTCTAGACTGGCCTGTAAAAATCAAAATAGATGGTAATTCTTCATCTAGAGGAAAACAGTCTGGTGCCTTCTGGTATCTCAGCCCTACACCCTTTTCCTTTCCCCTCCCTCTCCCATGGTTTAAAGAGTAAATATTCAGACAGCATTGAAAGCCTCTCCTTGGATAATAAAAATGCTGTTGGAATCCACTCCTGTGTAGCAAGATATAAAAAAGGTGGAAAAATACATAACTGAAGACAGAGAAAGGTAAAATGCATAAGATTTGGTGTTTTAAGAACTCTTGACATGCATACAGAATCATTCCTTATGCTTAATTTTCCACTGACTTTACTGAACTACTTTGACTGCTCTGCAGTTTGTTTGTTTTTTTTATGGAGTGAACTGGCACATCTTTGTCCAGATTCTAGCAGATATTCATTGGCCATGAGCCTAAAATTACCAGCACATCCTCCATCAGCACACACTGCTCGTCCTGTCCTAATTATAGGAACAATCCACAACTTAATTTCCCACTGAGACTACAAGATTGCTTAACACCTATTTTGATGGAGGATTTGTGAGGGGCTCAAATTACTGGAATGATAGGGATCAGTACAGACATCCTCCCTCTGCCCCTCAACTTAAGTTAAGGAAAATCTATCTGTCTATTTATCCATCTATCTATCTATCTATCTATCTATCTATCTATCTATCTATCTATCTATCATCTATCTGTCTATCTCCAAGCATTTTGTAGTGGACAGCAGTGAAGTGGTAAAGTTCCTTCTGAATCTAAAGATGAAGGTCGAATATAGTTTTGTTTATAACCCTGATGCTTGTATTGTGCCTTGTTATTGTGACTGTAGTAAGTGATAAAAACAATTTTTCTTCCCTTGCTATCAGGAAATGCAATGCTGGGTTTGATTTGCTAAATGAATGCATCACAAAGAGTATTATTAAAAAAAAAAAAAAAAAAGAAAAAAAAAAAAGAAAAAAAGGGAAAAAAAAGCCAATCAGGTGGGTTTTGCATTTAATTCTTAAAGTGGCAAGACCAAATACTGGCTTTTATTTCACCAGGCAGCAAAATTCTGCAGCCTGGCCCCAGTCCTGGCCAGGCTCCTGCTTCCCATGGTCAAAAGCCTCCCTCTATCGACCAACAGTTTCACTGTTCAGCAGAAGGAAGTTTTGATTAGAATCAAGAACTGTGGACAGCTGAATCAGTCAGGTCTGACTTTCAGGGATGACTGCACAGCCTCGACTGTGAAAACCTGGTTGTCATTTAAAATCACTCAGAAGACTGATGAAAAATATGCTGAGCTGTTATTTTGTCGTTATTTTGGAGAAGCACTCAGTATACACCAGTATGTGTACATTTTGATGGCTATTTTAAGGATTTTTATTACGGATAGTTCTGAATAAATTTAATTTTTAGGGGTTGTGCTTGCTTACAAACTCCAGTGTACTACACAACCAGGCAGGAATCTAAACAGGACCCTTTCTCAAATCAGCATTGACCTGAGTCTTTGTGATGATGGAGCAGATCCTCATGCAGTGAGGAAATCAACACTGTGCCATTGATTTCATTGATGAGGTACAACTGGATCCCTGGCATGGCTGGGAGAAGCCCTCAGGGTTCTGGGCTTTGTCAAACGTATTGACATGCTGATTGATGATTAAAACTTATGGGTGCTGGGGATAAGCTGGGCTGTGATGCTGTTTGGAGTCACTTAGGGAGGCTGCAATGTGTAGGCAGAGACTTGTTTTAACAGAGTTGCTAAGAAAGTGCAACTAGGGAGAAAATAAAATAAAAAATAAAATAAAAAATAAAAAATTAAGAAAATGCAGAGAGTGAACAAGCTGAGGGAGAGTGAGCAAGCTGAGGGAATGAAGCAAGTCTGAACACATTGCTAGGCTCACAGGACCACGGCTGTGGGAATAATTTTAAAAAGCACATTTTTTTACTTATAATTTACTTTTGAAACTCTGCAAAACTGGTCAAATCGTTTATTTGATGAGCATTATTTGAGCAGCTGTAGAAGGAGCCACACTGGGGTGCTGTAATGAGTGTTTTGGAACGCACCCAGCGTTAATGTGCCTGTGATAGTTAGATAATTCTTTTACCCTGCTCATTTCTGTGCTTTGCCTGTAACTGTGACCCCTCTTGATTGCTGTTCTAATGGGAGCTTTGAATTCTCTCTCTCCTTTGGCCTTTTCCTTTTGGCAGTTCCCACAGAGCCGAGCCCTGATTAGAAGCACAGCAGGTCATTTGATCTGCAGATGGCTATAAAAGGTCTGTGCAAGTGACCAGCTCCCTTTCTGTCCCAAATGGATGATCATGCACAGAGGGCATTGCCACACTCCTGGCGTGGCTTCAGCACAACTGGCAAGTTTTCCTTCCAGAGCTAAAGCAGAACACAAAGTAGATGGGGCAGCTCCGTTAAATGCCCCTTTAAACTGTCATATTTAGCAGGGACTGTAAAACTGAGCAGATTTTCAAGTGGTAAGGGAGAAGGACTGCTCGAAATCACAGCTGGGTTTGTTACCATCAGGTGTGATATGAAGTCAGCTTTTTCCTTGGTGACATTTTCCTTTGCCATTGTTGAAATCTGGCACTGCAGCCCGGAGCCTTGGTCCAGGTTTTTAAAGGGAACCGTTGCTTTCCTGAAGGATTTGATTTCTTGTCTCCTTCTAAATGAATTTTATTATTTTGTCATTTCTCAAGAATAGGTGTATTTGATAAAAACCAGATATTTGGAACCAAGATGGAGAGTTCAAATAATAACAGTTTTATTGCAGAAAAAAACAGAGGTTTAAATACTTCTGCTGTTAAGTAAAGTCTACTGCTGCTCTCTTTCATTCATGGTGATCTTTAGAATATTGGTGCCACTTTTTCAGGCACTTGTTCTATTCAGGTGCTGGTGGAATTTCCATGTGGAACAGACACCTGGGCTATGCCAGTTACCTTCCCAGTTTGGTGGTGGGAGTCTCTGTATCTCAGTTCCTTGCTTTTTTCACAAGACTCCTGCTCTGGAGCATGGTCTGTCAACTTCTGGACACGTTTATTCAGGAATCTCAGCTTCTTGCTCAGTTCACAAAAGACAGTGTTTCAAGAATTCATTCTGATCAGACACTGAGGCAGAGTAAATTTTTCTGCTGCTTGCACAGCTGTTGTCTTCAGATACTGATGCTATCAAGAGATGAAATTTGTAATGCAGAAAATCTTCATATAATTAAATGTATCTTCTTTTTTTTCCCTTTTAAGTGCATGTATCATCTGGGGGTGCCTGGCATGTACTATTTATTGCTCCATTATTTCTATTTATTACTTTAATAGTGTTCAAATGGTGTACTTCAAGCCAGAAGCCTGAAGTTTCATTCCAAGCTCAAAGATCTGCTCACTGAGAATATTTTGCACTCAAACAGTCTGTGGAAAGAAATAATACTTTGCCATTCTGTCATACTGTCCTTTATGATATCTCAATACATTCTACATTAGCTCTCATAAGTCTGATCTCAAGTTGGGATATATTAGTAGCAAATTACTTTTTTTGAGTTTGAAGCAGCTCATTTAAGGTTTTTTTTAAAAAAAAAAGTTATTTTTTGTGAATCATTTTTAAAAGGCAGTTCTTAAAAAATAGAATAAAATGATAGAATATACATCTTTATTGAGAATATTCTATATTTTCATTGTTAGTTTTGGTAGTTGTAATCGATCAGCTGAGATGTGAGTATTCTTGAAATCAAGATTTTTGAACTTTGTGAAAAAGCACAATAAAATGTGCTTTTTAAAATCGACTTTATAGCAAGCACAAAGGCTTTGTGTGATGAAGTACACCAAATTTTTGATGAGATGGCCAGAGTCAGTTCTTTTCTCTGGCATTTCTACCTCGGTTCTTCTCTGGAGATGCCATCCTTTTCAGTAGAAGTGGAAGAATAGGAAGCACCTCTGTGCCCAGACACTTCAATTCACAGACAGGCAGGTTGGCCCAAAAGCTTCAAAGCCAGCTTGTAATACAAAATAGGAACAGATATAACACATGTTCTTCCACTTCAGAAAAATACAGCAGAGCTCATCAATTCATTGCTAGCACCCAGTTTCCAACTGAAACACACCAGAGTTATCTGTGTTCTATGACATCTGGGACTTCTTAATATTTAATATTCACTTTTGTTCCCGCATCAAAACTCCACCAACATAACTACCAGAAGTTCTCCTGTTAAAAAAAATTAAAAATATTA